>MU284232.1:33477-59614 GCA_022478815.1 Daldinia bambusicola
GCCGGGGCGCCCCCCCCGCCCCCCCGCGGCCCCCCCCCCCCCCCCCCCCCCCCCCGCCCCCGCCCGCCCCGCGGGCCCCCCCCCCCCCCCCCAACACCATCCTTCTCTTCCGTCACAGACACACAAGCATGTCCTTCCGCGACTTAGATTTAACGTAATATCAGACCAACCGACTTTTTTTTTTTTTTTCAATCCCCCTTTTCCTTTCCTGTCTCTCTTCATCTTCCCTTACCCTACCGCCTCTCCCACCCCCCCTCCTCCTCCTCTAGCACAGCCCTCACCCTCTCCAACCTCCCCATCGCCCCCTCCAGCCTCTCCAGCCGATCCCTCTTCTCGACGTCCCGCCGCTCCAGCACCTCGACCCGCTCCTCGAGCCGCGCCCGCGCCCGCCGCTCGCTCGCCACCATCTCGTTCGCCTGCTCGAACAGCGTCGCGCTCAGCTCCTCAACCTCCTTGCTCGTGTCCCGCAGCTTGCCCTCCGCCTTGGCCCGCAGCTCCCGCTCCCGCGACAGCGCTTCCAGGAGCTCGTTCGTCGGCCCCGCGTTCCCGTTCCCGTTCCCGTTCTGGTTGCCGTTCTGGTTGCCGTTCTGCATCACGGCCGCCGTCATCGCCGCCGTCGCCGCCGCGGTGCCGGAGGTGCCGGATACCGACCCCCGCATCCCCCCGTGCGACCCCAAGCTCAGGTTCGGCACCGACTTGCGCGGCGCCAGCAGCTGGCTTATGCGCGCGGCGGCGCCCGCGGGCAGGAACGAGGACCTGGGACTACCGTTACCGTTACCGTTACTATTCCTGTTGCTGTTGCTATTGGTATTGGTATTGCTGTTTCTGTTGCTCGCGTTGGCGGTGGTAGCGACGGACGTGGCGGACGCGGCGCGCAGGCGCGAGAGCTCGTCCTCGTAGTCGGCCCAGCGGTCGACGGCGGCGGCGGCCTTCTGGTTGAGCAGGCGGACCTGGGCCTCGAGGTCCTGGATCTGCTTCTGCGCGCGGAGCAGGGCGATCTGCGCGTCGGATGCCGGGGGGAAGGTGAGTCCGCAGTTGGGGCAGCAGGATGTCGTCGTTGTTGTCGTCGTCGTGCCGGTTGTGTTGTTGTTGCTACTGGGGCTGGTGCTGGTGTTATTTGCGGCTGTTGTCATGGTGCTGGATATGGGTATCGTTGGGAACGTCATTGTCATTGTGGCCATGTCGGCCACTGGCTATGTGGGGGGTCTTTTCTTTTTTTTTTTTTTTTAACAGGATAAGAGAGGGCTTGCTTTCGTTTCGCTCGAGAGGTTTCGTTGGTGATGTGGTGGCTTTTGTTTGCCCCCGGAGTTGCGGCAGATATAGCGAAATAGATAAGTACCTAACCTATGTTTGCTCTGGTTGGAAATTCCAGTAATGTTGCTATGTATTGTATAATACCTATTATTGGGGTGACGAGGGGTAGGTAAAAAGACCTGGGTTAACAATGAAGTAAATAACCAAAATTTTGGATCGCTTCTTATTCAACCGGTTAGGTACCTAATATAGACACTTAATTGTACTCTTCGTCGGCGACCTTTCTGCAAACTTTCATAAGTCGTTTGTACTTCAATTGCTCTCGTCGTCGGATCGAAGTTTACAAAACGAAGTATGCGAAATGCGGAATACGGCGGGCAGGAACAAGACTTGGCCAAGCTGATGATGATGCTGGGGTTGGTTACCAGGGTTGGTTACCAGGGTTGGTTACCAGGGTTGGTTACCAGGGTTGGTTACCAGGGTTGGTTGCCGGGGTTGGGCTGCTGGATGTTTAGCTGCAACCTATAAGACGTCAAGTTATTTGTGGTGGCGGGGCACCGTAGTTCTGTATGACCAGACCCTGATTTCTACAATGCTCCTCAATACTGCGCCTCGCTATATTCGTAGTATCTGCCCGTGTATTTTTTGGGAGCTGGTATTGTATTTGTCTTGAAGTCCTCCATTTATGTCTTTAATTGCCTACTCTTAATTTCCTAGTAGATTTTTTTAATTCTATTTTTGCTGTTTTTTCGACCTGATAAAGCTGCAGAAATTCAATTGCTACTATTTACGTATCACCCCTACGCATTAGTGGCGGAGTCCATTACGCAAAAAGCGCATGGGGGGTTGAGTTGTGACGTTGTGGAGGATCAACAAGCGTTATGAAACATCGTCAAACAATACCTATCATTCAGGCTCAAAGTAGGGGGCTTAATATGCACGACTATTCAAGCGTCACAATAGCTAAGGGGGACGAACGATTAATTACTTGCATCTAGATCGTGAGCTTCATGTTTTTTTTTTTTTTTTTTTTTGAGTTGTCGGCTTTTACTCTAGTTGCGAGCCATCTAATTCGTTAGTAAGACGTTTGTGTGTATTCGCATTGCTTATATCATGACTGAGTGCCAATATATTCTGCAATTGGGGCTTCTCTAAAGCCCGTGATGGATGACCGAGACAACATGCCACCACCCTTCGTATGCAAACCTGATTTGTAAACAGGCTGACACGCCAACGTCCATGTTGGTCTAGCTCAGTATGCTCGAATGGACATCAGATTTCTCTCGAGCCGGGACATTTAGAGACTCTTCATCTCGTCGTATTCTCCGTGAGTGTGATTAGGGTATCTCTGGTTATATCTTCTTACACTGGCTGAAGCAATCCGAGCATAATAACTTGGAATTTGAGCCGGTGCAAGATTATAAAATGGGGAGCATTTCAATGGTCCCCAAACTATAAGCCGGCTTGAAGCTGTTCATAACACCAAATTGTCTCCAACTTTGAGGTTGTACAGTCAGGTACTCAGAAAGGCTTAGAACGGCTTAGCGACCTTTCGAGGCTCACTTATGCCTGTCTCCGGATCTTTATACTCCTTCCAGCTGATAGGAAACATCGGGTTTCCAGCCTCGCTCGTGGCCATGATGACGCCGAGCTCGTTGCTCGCGGTCGAGAGATAATAATTAGCCTGGTCGCCGAGCGAGATCTAGCAAGACGCGGGCAACATTAGCAAACACAAAGTTCTTCTTTCCGCATCAAAATCCGTCGACAAATATGTTAGGTAGGCATATATTCAAAATGTGTGCGTGTGTAGGTAGGTTACTCACCACCTGCGCCCTCACAATATCGCCCGGCCGGAAGCTCTCGTATATCTTCACCCGATCCTTCTCCGTGGCCCGGACGTCCTGCACGCGCACCAAGCCCTGCCACTCGGCCTCGAGCACCGTGTCGCCGACGACGAGGATCGCGACCGACGCGTGCCGCGGCGTGATGCGCGTCACCCGGCACAGCACCACGTTGCCGACCTCCGGCAGCACCTCGCGCTTCTCGGAGACGCCCGACCGGGACACCGAGATCGTAGGTAAGGAAGAACTACCACTACCACCACTGTTGTTGTCGTTGTTGTTACTGCTACTGTTGTTGTTATTGTTGCTGTTCCCTGCTGCCAGCGCCGCTATCCTCGTCAGCCTCTTCGCGGGCCCGCGCGCCTTCTCGGGCTGCGCAACCGTCACCGCGCCCAGCAGCGACGAGTACAAGTTCGAGTCGTGGATGTGCGTCCCGGCGCCCGCGGCATAGCGATCCGCGGGTCCTAAAAGCTGTCCGGGGACCGCGACCGCCTGCGTCATGTTGGCGCTGCAACGACGAAACGGAAAACTTTTTTCTTTCTTGGATCGGAAACTCTTTCCGAGGTAAAGCTTGGCAAAATCGCGGTGTTAAGAAAAAAAAAAAAAGCGTTCGTTCGGTTGTGTATTAATTGGTGTGATGTAATAGGTAAGGTGAGTAAGGTAGGCAAAAGCTTCCCTGTAAGACGCAGAACAGAACGGACTGGTTCTCCTCCGAAATGCCGATAAAATCTCTCGATAAGCGATAACAGGTACGAATACGATCCCGGGTACGGATTGCCATGGCACGGCGTTTGTGAGATGGTGCGATCCGGCAGTCTGGTTTACCGGGCTCCACTTTAAAAGCTGTTAGAGCTCAGACCCCTATTTTTTTTTATTTTTTTTGACAGCTAACGTACGTAAGGTACGGTACCTAGGTACCCACCAAAATGTTAATTATAAATTGTAAATTTCAGCTTTTTGAGATGTGTTAATAAATTTCCTAGTCTAAGTCTGAGTCCTAGGAGCTTGTTGTCGTCGCTCTGTATATTTGAGTCGGTGGATCTCGATTTTTTTTTTTCGTTTCCTGTTCGTCTCGTCGTTTCTCGGTGTCTTCTCTGTTTTTTTTGAACTACATAGAAGGTAGCAATGGCGCCCAAAAAGTCAACACCACCGGCACCCAAAGCCTCATCATCCGGCTGTCTCGTCAAGCTGCTCACCATCATCGGTGTGCTGATCGGCATATTCGCCCCGATCGCCTACGTGCTTGACCAGAACGTCGAGAAGTTCTACATCTTCAGCTTGGAGGAGCTACAGGACGTGTCTTCCCGAGCTATCAAGACTCACGGCAACGACACCGCCAAGATCGTCGACTACATCGTCGCCGAGCTGTACGAGAAGTACCCGGCCCACGTCAATCCCAAATGGAACGTCACCGAGGAATGGATGTTTAACAATGCCGGCGGCGCCATGGGTGCCATGTACCTGATCCACTCCAGTAAGTAATTCTTCGGCTACCTGCTTCGAGGTTATATATAATGGTCGTCCAAATTTAAATTAACACGATTCTCTTTCAAAAAAGGCATCACCGAGTACCTCATCATCTTCGGCACAGCGGCGGGTACGGAGGGCCACTCGGGGCGGCACACGGCGGACGACTACTTCCACATCCTGACGGGGGAGCAGTGGGCGTTCGTGCCGGGCAAGTTCGAGCGGGAGGTGTACCCGGCGGGCAGCGTGCACCACATGCGCCGCGGCGACGTCAAGCAGTACAAGATGCCCGAGAGCTGCTTCGCGCTCGAGTACGCCCGCGGCTGGATCCCCCCCATGCTCTTCTTCGGCTTCGCCGACGGCATCTTCAGCACCCTCGACGTCCAGACCCTCTACCGCACCGTCGTCATCACCGGCCGCGAGACCATAAGGAACCTTCTCGTCGGCAAGATATAAGCTTTGGATTTGGGGGCAGCCAGCACTGGCTACCGATGTATATACTAAGAGGTGGTAGCTCAACTTGCGTTCTTGGTATGAGCGGTTCTAGGGTTGTATAGAAAGCCATGTTTTCGCGAGCCAGCTGATTAGAATACTATAGAGAGCTAGAAGCGATACCTTAAGAATATATCGCACCCCTATAATGATAATACAACTATCTCCCAAAGGCCAATTCGAACTAATTGCCTTATATTTCAATTGTTACCAAACTAACTTGATATGATACCACCGACTTTGTTAATTCAGAATTGCATGCACAAAAGCTCATTGCATGTTTATTTAGCATGGCGGAGTTTAGAAGATTGAATCTAATCTTGGGTACTACCTAGTAAAGAACCCAAGAAATACATTTCTAGATGGTATTCCATTCTATGCTCATAGTACCCAGGTGACACTCCCCTGACCGCAACGTTCCTTTTTAATTCCATGCCTCTTAGCAACCAAAGCACAGCGTATATCTTCGCAACGGATGTCCTCACAGCACAACGCAACGCAGCGCATCCACTACACCAATTCCACACCCTCTATGCAATCGCCACGTAGTGCTTCCTCCACAGATCCATCCCTTCCAATTTATTCGACCCAGACTCCAAGCCCGAGATATCTTCCAGGATCCGCCAATCATACACCCCCACCCACTCGCGCTCCCCATTCTTTTTCGTCAACCCAGCTTCCCCAATGCTTTCCACAAACGACGATGTGGCCTCCGCACGCCTCGACTCGACAAGGCATATCTTGCGCACCCGGGACTTTCTCGTCTTCCCCAGCGAGGCGTCCCATTTATATGCGAAGCTGGGCGTAGGTTCTTGGATCCATGTCTTGGGGTCCGTTAGGAAGTTGTCTATGCCGTGGTCTCCTAGCAGGTTTTCGGTTACCCATGCGTACTGCGAGATACAGGGTGACAATAGAATAGAGCGGTTGGCGAGTATGCATTTCTCGCTGGCGAAAGTACATCGTCCATGGGTTAGACACCGCTCAGAAAAGTTGTTTTCCAGAGGAGGGTTGGGCGTTATTATAGAAGTGGTATTGGTGAGAGATAGCTTAGTGGGTGATTCTTCTAGTTGAGCCCCTGAGGGACTAAGGGGGGCTGCTTTTGATGCTTCATTTTCGGTGCTTGTGACCTGATATCCGAGAGATGGGTTTGCGTCAATCTGGCTAAGTGGCTGCCTCTTCTTTGGAGTATTTGACGCATTTGGTGATAGTTCACTGGAATTATCCATTGACTTTGACTGCTGGGACGATGCGTCAATAGATAACCGTGATCTTTTCGTAGTTACCGCTGCATCTGAGGCATGTCGTCTCTTGCGCCCTGTATGTACTGGCGATTTCTGAGAAACGTTAGCTAAGGTATGGCCATCCTCACCTTCAGTAGCTGATGGCTTCAGGGGGGCCAGTAGCTGTTTGCTGTTTGGTTTTACTGCATCGGGAGAGGATAGCGAGGGTTGTTCGCAGGAGCGTATGTCTTCGAGAACGATTGCTATCGAAGTGTTTTGGACTTTCTTTCCCTCGCGACTCCCGCTACAGGATGGCCTTGGTAGGGCTCTTGGGCTAGTCATATGGCTCTGCTGGGTGATGACGTCCACGGCTACTCCTCCTGGGTCCGACTTTTCTAACGCTGATATCCATTTGCGCATCTCCTGGCTATCTTCGAACTCCGGTATTTCTGTTGCATTTGAGGCCAACTCCTGTAGCTCCGTAAAACTGATAGTATCCAAGTATGATCTATCATGATGAATCTTAGAGACCGACGGGAACCTCATGCTCCAGAAAGTTGTATTGGGTGCCTTATCGAAGGCGAAGCAACGCATGTCGAACACCAATGGTTCTAAAAATATATCGGCTGGCTGCTTGTCTACCTTTCCAAGCTTGAAGTCTAGTATTATAGACTGGTTTGAATCAGACGGGACTGGTGATGGAAAACATTGGGTCATAACTGTCCCTAGAAGGGCCTCGGAAAGATCAACAACATTGGTAACTATAAATCGAGGTTTCTCAGTTCCTGCTCGAGCTTTCTCTCTATTATCCAGGCATCCAATGAAGAAATGAGTCCATTTGATATTGGGTCGCTTATACTCCCTTGCTTTTGCTGCATCATAAGAGGCGCCAACGACAGCAAAATCTCCCACATCTCCCCAGCCTTGAACATACTCCTTTTTTAATTTAATATTGCAGCAGCTGAATGATTTTTGTGCGCTGCCAAAGTTAAAATACGGTTCATCAGGCTTCAAGACGACGCCTTCGCTACGATTGGCTATGCATTTTGCAAAGGCTTCACGCAGCCTCAACGCAGCAGATGGCCGTCCGAAGGATATAATCTCACGGGGTACAAGCTCAGCATAACCCTTCCGGCAAGTTACGAGATCCGTTAAACGCTTGAATCGTTCTGATTGTTTGACTCCAAGTAATGATTCGTCGTCGATAAGCAGAATATCGAAATACACTATCATTAAATGCTCGTAATCGTGAGGCCTATTTCAAGTTTAGCTAACCAACCCTATATCGTTGACGTGCGATGCCATACTGAGAGTCATAGTGGGCACCTATAAAAGAACCCGAGCGCGAAACGTGCTTGCGAATTTTGTGAAATGGTAAGATTTGATTGTCCTGTATTTTGATTAGCCCCTACTATTCGGAGTCGAGCGATGTAAAATGTTACCTTGGAGCTGTATACCACCATTTCTCCCTCGAGAATACACCCGGTTCTTAAGGGGCAGTCTGATGTTCCCAGTTTTAATGAGTTTCGTATGGCCCTAGGATAAGTCAGCAGAGTGACAAGAAAGGGGTTTAGACGATAGCTTACTGATGAAGGCCAATCCGATCTTGGGTGCTATCCTTCCCACTCTTGGAAAATATCTGAATAGGAGAATATGACTTGCGGAGATCAATATGTATTTGACAATACTCTCCATCAATCTTTTGCTCGCAACTCATGTCTTTAGACCTACCCATGTTCAGACAATGCTTTATGCTTCTTCCTTTAAACCATGTTTGCCGACCAACTTTTGTCCCGATAGATGGTTTCAGCATACTAGCAATGGCAGTTTGGTCGTAAGATGACTGCTTGATTTGACATAGGAATGTAGTGGCTGTAGTGAAATCATCCCTTACTTTCATCAGTTGGGGCAAGAGAACGTTATAGCAACGAAAAACGAGGCGTTCATCTATCACTACCGGCTGGTAGTTTTTTAATACTAGCCTTGTAAACCATTTCGCATCGCGTGGACTGAGTCGCCTGTACATAGTTACCAAAATTTGATCCTGGTCTCTAGAATCTTGAGCCCTACGCGAGGCCCTAACTGAAGGCGAGCTAAATCGACACGCGGCTGCAACGCAGTTTAGAGTATCATCGACTTCTTCTACCGTAAGCTCATTGCAATCTTGCGTATCATTAGGCTTTGGAGGCGTTAGCAACTTGAATGACTACATGTGAAAAAAGGGGGTATTCTACGATAATCAAGTTGACTTTGGCTGCTCTTGTTACTTGGAAAGATTACCCACCGTACGTTTTAAGATGCCTTCAACGCAATCGGCAAGATCTACGCCCAGACCAGGAGTCTTGTATCTTCGTAGTTCTTGCAACCTTGAGGTTCCAAGGAGTAAGGCTTTACCAAATATGCTCTCAAGCCTTGCGGTTTGGATAAGGTAGACTCTGTCTGTCCTTCTCTCCGGTAACAGAGTGGATAATATAGCGCTTGGGTCATTCTCGGATGCGTCGAGGCGCGAGCGGTGCTCACGAAACCATGCTTCGATTATGTTCCTCGCAGGAATTTGTTTATGCCCATCTTTGTGAGATTTATCGTCAAGTTGTTGGAGTAAGTCGCATATATATCTATATGGAAATGGCATTGTAATTACGACATTCGCATATGCCGATCTGTAATAGAGAGAGAAAGAGAAAGAGGGGGGAAAAAAAGGGAAAAGAAAAGACTACGGAAAGGAAATATCAACCTTCATGATTGTGTGCTTATAATCATAGGCAGCACAGCGGAGAGTGCATTGTCTCCGACGTGTAAAGGTGTAAACCGTAAGGAAGAGAAGGGAATGTCCTTGTGATATTTGTTGTAATGACTGATGTCCTTAGTTCCGTCGATCGGAGGTGTTCAAAGTATCACAAAGACTAACATTGAAATTGTGCTGCACAGTTTGTGCAGGCACCTGCCTTGGTACAAACCTTATCCGGCTTAATTCGGATTCGGAATGAAGGATGCGCGTGCGTTTGACGCGACACAGCTTACGGGTGTTCACGTGAGATTGTTTAGCGTTTGAAGATACTGAAGATACCTAGGTAGGTACTGAAGATACTTGAGTACATCATGAAACAGGTTATCATGTTACACGCGTATGTCCGCTTCCCGGGTTGTGTGTTACGTACGGTAGGTATTTGAAGCATAGTAGCAGCATAGCAGCATAGCAGCATACCTCTCCAGCAGTTGCACCACTGGGAAATCTCCACTTAGCAAATGGACGTCATTTATTTAGTCCATGCATCGTCGGGACTTGCGGGCTAAAAAAAAACATCTTCCCAATCAAAACACTGGCAATTTTCCGCAAAGTCGACGGCCCATCCGACGCCTCGTCACTCACGCCTTTGCCCCTGAATGCACAAAACAGCCCATGCAGCCCATGAGATGAGCGGACGATTAATTTTGTGGGGTCTCTCCATCTTGTTGACCGGGGATTGAGAGAAACAATCAGCCCAAGTAGAGAGGTAACGAAATGAAATTAAAGCAAACCTCACTGCCTCACAACCCGAATTGATTTTCCATCACGTTCCCTGCTGCTATCCCCCTCATCGTCCCGTCGTACAATACTTAATAATAATAATAGATCTATCTCATCTCTCTCGTTTTATTTTTTTCGTCTTATCATCTATCATCCGACCGACTAGCCCGCCTACCTAACTTTTACTTTTTTGTTTTTAGATTGTTCGAGCCGTATTCCGTACGGTAACAATACAATACAACTCGCGACAATTCTTTTTTCTTTACTCATCGACATATACCCTGAACTACCTTACATATAGCGTATAATTTATAGTTATTCCCCCGGCCTTATTCTGCAGACTTTCGAATTCTATCCCTTTTTGGAAGATAATGGGCTCCCTATGCCCCGGTTAACCCCAGCATATTCCTGTCTTATTATTCGTCGCCTAGCAAGGTCCAGCTGCTGTAACTCTGCTAACTCTGCTAACTGTACATCGCCCCCCTTCCCACCCCCCGGGCGACGCATACATGTTACTTGGGTTACCTGGCCCTCCCTATTACAGCAAGCCTGTGTGGTTCTCTGTGGTGCTGCGTACCCCCCAATTTCCCAGCATCTGAAGCGAGCTCCACCGTCTTCCGCCTTGAATTTCGATCCCCATCTGCCTCGGGTGGATTATGTTTTCTTATGTCTATGAAACCCGCTCAACTTTTCCAAATTTGCTTGATAACATCTCGTTCCCACCCTCTCTTCAATGACAAGAGACTTAACAATATAGTTTCTGTTTTATATTCTAGACGCTCTTTTACCAGGAGGACTAGGCACCGTCGTGCCATTTCGTCCCCAGCCACTCCTTTTCAAAACCGGCGGTCAATCCAAAACTTCACCGCACAACTTTCATACTTTCATTCAGCAGCACACAAAGTTATCAACCCTTTTACTGGGGCCAACATGAGTCGGGGCCTACTGGAATCCGCTCTTTCGCTAGATGCGGTTCTAACCTCTCCCCCTAAAATGGCTACCGGTGTGCACTCTATCAGCGACTCTACCAATGGCTCTACCAGTGGTCAGGTCCCAACGTCGCCCCGTGCTGATTATCCAGAGAACACTGGAGAGGGCGGAGCGGTGGACGGGGACTCATATTCGGGCTCGATGCCATCTCCACCGTCTCTAAATGAGATATCTCGGACGAGGTCCACTCGTTCTACCTCGACAACATCACGAAATTCCAATCGATTGTCGTTAACCTTGCCGATCGCGCCACCTGATAGCGTCCCATCGAGGCCCACGCCCACTTCCTCGGTACCGCCCACCCCAGGACCCGTGTCAGGACTGAGCTCGCCAATTGATGCAAATGACTTCATTATCGCTATCGCCGCTCAAGAGCGTCGCGTGTTGGAACTTCGTGAAGAATTGGGTCGAGCAGAGCATGACCTTAGGAGGCTGAAGAAGCAGTGGACAGCCTCCGATGGTTATAAGAAGCGGGCGGCTGCTAAACACTTTGACTCTCTTCGCGCCGCATCGGTGATAGATGGACCGTGGGCTCATGATGATCCAACAACTGTTAGATACACCAGCGAACTAGAGCGTAGGAAAGCCATCCTTCTTGCGCAGAGCCGGGCAGCACCTCGAGACACCAAAAGGACAGTTATTCGTGGCGGACACACTCGTGCTTTATCCTTACTTTCACCTACAACATCACCAAATGGAAACGACCCGCTCCGATCACCCGATCTATACTCGAGGCCGTCGCCCGTCTCGACTCCTCTTCTCAATAAGCGCGCAACCTGGGCTCCTCGCCAAAGCCAGCCGACTAACGGTATGAAACAAATCGCAAACGATTTTAAGCAAGGCCTTTGGACGTTTGTCGAAGACTTGAGACAAGCAACTGTAGGAGACGAAGCGATTTCTGGAACAACAAATAGAACAAGTGAGATGGCATCAAGGTTAAGTAGAACAGAGACCGAGCAGGACACTATTCGAGCATCTACTTCGAGCCGCGGCAAGATGCCATTCCAAGACGAATCCGATTCCGCAACGGAAGCACCGAGCAGATCATCCACCAGCAGTTTCAGCGACCGTTTGCAGCACAGACGCTCAACATCGAAGGTGGAACCCAAAACGCGAAAACATTACTCGTGGACGCCCCTACCACTCGACAGCCTCGACGATGACGATTGGTCCAACTGGGATACATTAAACGCGAAGCCATCCCGCTGGAGTGGAAGCACGGTAAACGGGGATGACAACGCGCTTCCTGAGAAATTTGGTGAAAATGAGGAGAAATTGTAAGACGACCACCTTGAATACGACCACCAGGCCACAATGTGCAAGGCACACACACACCATTGACCCGTTTCAGCCTACCCAATACACGGAATACAAAGCGTACCTAAGCATCTAACACCAGCCACAGGAGACACAAGCAATCCCGCAGCGAGATAAGGTCGCCATCCCCAGAGACTCCAAGTAGGCTAGAAGAATTACCACAGGCCATCCTCAACAAACTGACTCCCAGTAACATAAAGAACACGACGTCGAACTTCATCAAGGAGTGGGAGAAGAGTTTGTCCCCGCCTGCGGAATCTACTTCTTCCTGAGTTAAACCCCCGAGGCCGCCGCGGACCCCGAGTTACGAGCCCATCATCCATTTCCATTCTTGACATATGCGCGGACGAGACGTTGCGTAGACGCACGACCACCCGGATCTCGGAGGCTTGCCTACGGTTTAGGATCAATGAGATATCCCCGACGGAGACCTTGACGCCACTTTACATTCTTATAGATACCTACCGCTTCGTCCAGAGCGTCGTGAAGACCGGGGCCCTCAGGCGCGAGATTATTTGTCGATCGAGTACCGGCGCGATTCTGGGTTTGAGGTTTTGGGATACCGGTTGGATGCATCGATTTTTTGGCTACGATATTATCTCCAAGTAACCTAGGAGCAGGCGCCCCAATTGAAAGTAGGGGCAAGAAAAGAAAATGAGAAAGAAAGAAAGAAAAGGAAACGAGAAAGAGAAAAAGAGGGGAAAACATGGCCCCCCCCCCTTTTTTTGTTACCCCTTCACACCCCTGCGCCCCCATGGTTTTTTCTTATAGGTAATATCTAATGATCACGACCGCTCATGAATGATAAACGATGATTTAGAACGAAATAGAGACTCGTTATTGTCGTTGTCGATTTGTCATATACTTCACACAGCATATATGTATGAACTTTTTTTTTCCCCCGGACCTAGATCTAGTTCTTGCGAGACTACATCTTGACGGCCGGGTAAATGCCTGGTATATATATAGCAAGCATAGCATATTTGGTTGCGTTCGTGTATATTGAGTGTGTGATTAAGCTTCTTGTAATTATTAGTGATACCTTTGGGGTCTGAAAGGGTAGCCTTAGGCAGCATCTCGGTAGGCAGTTGCGTATTACATATCACGTTGATCAGCGATATACTAAGAATCCATTGGAGAGTCTACGTCAATGGTTGTAGTCACAACATACATGACTATAGCCTAATTACCAGCGTTGGTATTCCAAGCACGACACGTTTCGGGAGCCTGGGACCAATCAGCTTACTTGTACTATAAGTTTGAATTGCACTCATTTCACACATTTCATATCACCAGAACTACATGTCAAGTAAAAAGGAGGTCTGTTATACTTTGAATTTCAGCGAGACATACATATATATATATATATATATACATTCCCTACCTAGGTAGGTAGTTTTTAAGTCGTTCGGTTATATGCAAGTTCCCCCGACGCCCAGCTGATGCAAACAAAACACAGAGCTCGTCCTCTCGTAAAAACGCTGTCCCTTACTACATACATGTCTATGAAAAGAGAAGCTCAGGTAGTTAAACTTCCAACGAACAGATGTGTTCTAGGTTTAGGCAATCTGCATCTTCGAGGTAGCAGGCGCGTCGGGAAACCCGTTCCAAGATTCTTCGTCCACGTCTTTGCTCTTGGCATTCGGATTGGCGGTGTTCTGAGACACGGGTAAGCTTGAAACAGAAGCGGCTTGTGTTGCTTTTGCGGAGTTGCCATCCTGCGATTCCTCGCCCCCCACCTCCCCAGACTTAGTATCTTGAGCCAGGGAAGAAAATTTGGGAATTGGCAGCGTCGACTTCGTGTTTGACAAGTCACCCTCTAGAGTGGTCGAGTTTTCCGGTTCTTTGGATAAGGCCGGAGAGTCAGCGTCGTCCCGCCCCCCTTTGTAGGTGCCCGGCGGGGTTTGCTTCGCTCTTAGAGCGGGCGCGGAGGGTTGGCTGCGAATTTTGCTGTTCCACTGGAATAACATATCCCTCAATTGAGGTGCCCATACGGATTCTCCCTTTGCCAGGTCTGAAAATTCCAAGCAATTAGAGCTACCCAAGACAAATTCTCCTTGCCGACTTCTGCAGAGCTCCGCCATCACTGCTGCAGATCCAAGCTTCACACCCAGGTCGTGGCAAAAGCTCCTGACGTAAAATCCCGACGTCACCGTCAATCGGATTCTTGCCGCCGGAGGGCCTTTGCCTTCCCAAGGTGGAGGTGCGTCAGTGTCCGAAGTTTGAGGTATCAAATTTGATCCCCTCCCTGGTCGGGGTGTTGCTGGAGGAAGGTCGCCAAGCGCTCCTGACATCAATGGTGCATGTTGCGAAGTTTTGCGACGCTTATTGCTAACTCTGTCGTACACGAGCGCATCGACACTTTCGTCTGACTTGCGTTTGAATTTCTCATGCTCGTTCAATGCTTTGGTCTCTTTTTCCTCTTCTTCGGGAGTAAGTTTCTTAGAAGTCATCTGCTGCTTTTCGATCTTCCACACCTGTTCGGCGAAGTTGCGTTCAAATGTGGTGGCTTCTTCAGCAGGCCAACGGTAAGAGTGTTGGCCGGGTTCATACCATTCAACCAACTCGAGTTCATCTACCGTCACATCTCTGGTCGCAATTTCCTTCGGAATTGGTTTACCCTCTCTTGCGTACTCATAAAGGGGTTTGCCCTCCATCTTCAATGCTGAATAAAGAGGTGGTATCTGCTGGATTTTTCCTCTGTAGGAGTTGAGCGCCTCTTCAACCATAGGCCGGGTAATATGATCGTATGCGGTCTTCTTAAGAATCCTACCAACCCTATCATACGTATCGGTACTGACACCAAACAGCACTACAGTCTCATACGTCTTGGTACAGTCCAGGAAAGACTGGAGAGTTTTAGTACCCTTGCCAACACCTAGAATCAAAACACCAGTGGCAAGCGGGTCAAGTGTGCCGCCATGGCCCATTTTGACTCGAATGTCATTCTTGCCGAACCCACGTCGCTTCCGTTTAGTATTGGACTCTTGCGACCTCTTTGAAATCTCATGGTCTATCATTGGCCTGAAGAAAGCAGAGGGGTTAAAGTGATGTTGACAGTCCCTGATAACCTGAGCAGAACTCATGCCCATGGGCTTATTGATGCCTATATGATAAGAACCAATAATTGTTAGCAGAAATAGACATAAGAAACTATCACCGAAGTGAGACTAATGTGAGATTTCATACCAAAAACGCCATCGAGAACAGGGCTAGAAGCTGCCATTCTGGCGAATCTAGCAAATCGCATCCGTAAGTAGAGTGCCTTAAGGGGGAAAAAAAAGGAAAAGAAAAGAAAAGAAAAAGATTCAATACGGCAAATTCGATCCTAGTATAGTTGGTTCAACTATGAGCCCACAATATTATAGAATTGTCAGTCTTCATGCGCTATGAGCTGTCATCAGATGAAGCGCAAAGCGTAGACTGTTGAATTTTGATTGAAGGAGAATGCAAGGGTCTGGAGAACGGATCTTGGGCCAGAGAAAAAATAAAAATCGAAGTGCTGTTGGAGAGAATACAAACACTATGTAGCGACTAATCGAACATGATTTTAGTCTAGAATTACAGGGATAATATTTCTTATCGATTAGGGACTGCAACTTAGATTATTTTTTAGATAAACCCCACTATCAGTAGCTTTGACGTTATTGGTCGGAACTCTCTCAGCCCACCTGAATGGGGGGCCCTACCTATGCATTGTATGCATTGTCATTGTACGCATTGTACGAATTAGGCGTACACCAGCTAGCAACTGCAACTAATCATTACCATTTTCAATTAACAGAAGGTCCGATACGCGTAGCTACTGATGCCGAAGCGCGTCCTGACTTCCTTACAAAATTCAAGGACATTCACCAATTACTACATGTCTGCATGCATCATTGTAAACCTTTTCGTTACGTAGCTGCCTACCCAAGTTCATTTTCTTTTCACCATAAACAACAACGGCAGCAACCGCACAACTACATACCATCACTCTGCTTTACTAAAATAAAAAGTTGCCGTTAGTCTTGCTAATATGAATTAATGCGCCCCGGTGTCGCATTACTTTTTCCTTTCTTTGCCGAATAGTCTATCGACGTATCAACGCATCGACGCATCGACGCATCGACACATCGACACATCGACACACCGAATTCCCAAATCCCAAGATTAAACTTTTGTCATACGATCGTGCGCGACCGGTTCGGTTAAGTTTATTCTTCGAGTGCCAACGCGCCTGCCATTATGGATGGTCATTTGAAAGAGGAGCAGTCGGACTCGACGGTCCGAACCGTTGACGAAATGGCCTTGGAATACTATAGAGAAGATTCGGTATTAAAACCCGTTTCTGCCCGCGTACACACCGACGATTGGCCCTGTTTTCTACTTACCAGCGCCACGGTATTTCACAAGGATGGCTCCTTGGCAAATCTACTGCATGTTGATTTGGAAGGTCCCTTGATTGTTCGTGGAAAGCTTGAAATTGAGAAGGACCAGGAAAAATTCTTGATTAACCGACACATGAGAGACCGTTCGCCATATATCCAACTCCAGGACACGGTATCCTTCTCGATCGGCCTTAAAGAAGATAAACCTCCCATGCCAGTGCTGTGGGCTAGTGGCAGAGCAGGTTGGTATGAGATCGTTCCGTCTGATACTTATAAGGATATATGCAACATTATGTTCCAAGGCATCTCTCTTCACTATGCGATACTTGACCAGTATGAAGCTGCGCTGGAGATTCTTCACAAGAAAAAGAAAAATAGAAACAAGACACTTAGCGATGTCAAATTGGACTTGAACTACATTCTCATTAAGGTGTGTACGATTAGGGTCCTTCATTTATGCAAAAGTCAATGCATACATGCATGTCTATGCAAACTTGGCTCTTTAAATCCGTGTCTGACTTCATTACGCAGTATGCAGTAAACGTTGGCGACGGTACCACATCTGCCGAGGCAAAACAACGAATTAAGGATCAAGCAATCTTCTTGCTTTCTCATTTCCCTAAGGATACCGAATTTTACCGCACGTTGGCCCAAGAATATCCTGTAAGACTATCTCAAGTTAATGTCAAATTATGTAACATACGATGGTCTAACTTAAAGTACAGGATATTGTGCAACGACTTGCCGCAAAGGAGTCGAACGAAGCTAAGGCAGCCACAAGCTCAGAACCTAGCACACTAGTTGCGGTTCCTTACCGAGATCAACAGAGATCTAGTTCTCTTGAAGGCACCAACATTAAAAAAAGTGGTAGGCCTTCATTACGAAGTTCGGCGTCAAGATATCTGCAAGATGCTGAAGCTATCAACCATCAATTTGCCGAAACAATAGAAGCTGCAAGCCGTCTTGCAGTCCAGCCTACCGTAGTCAAGCAGGAATCACCAGCGAAGGCGGAGTTCGGACCTGTTGATGAAAGTTCTAATTTGGGCGCAGCTGGTTCTGATATTAAATATAACCGACCGAGAGAATATCATAACGCAGAGAAGCAAATTGGCGAACGCGCATCAGAGGATCTCAGAGCTGCCGCAGCAACTGGCATACCTCGCACACTGCTACATAGGGGCGAAAGCTCTAGCGCAAATTTCAGCTCAGATATTGATCCCACTCTATCTGTCGTCCTTGAAGTTTTGCATGAATACCGAGAGTCACTATTTACACTCCCTCCAAATGAGAGGATAAAGAACCCGGATGAAGTGTCTATCAGTATCTGGTTTACCCAACTTTATCGTGATTTAAGCGTCAGAAAGCCTCGAGCGCTAACTGAAGTATGCAAATACTACGTCAAAGATCTCCTACGTTTACTTGGACCAGAGTGGTATCCGAGCAAATTTTACAAGTGGCTACAGGAAAACGTTAACTCAGTGCCTAGCTTCGAGGACCTGCCGGAGGAACAGATGAGAAATATCCACAAACGTAGGAAGAAGGGTCAGTCTCGCGAAAACCAACCATCCTACACAAGTTTACCTTCTCACGCAAGCCCTGCTCCTTATTGGAGTCATCTTTCTCATACGAATCCTTCTCCTTCTTTAAGTCAACCTTCTTATCAACTTCCAACCACCATGGATTACCAGGAGTCAGAAGAGAAGGTCCAGGGAGCACAACCGCCCCATAGAGTCCGCACCAGCGGTAAGGTAGCAGGACTGCGCCCGTCTATCGGAGGCAAGAAACGACTACTTCGAGATCTTAGCCTTGGCGATGATGAAATGGAGCTAGACGAGGACGGGATGCAGAAGAAAGTTTCTAAGAAATCACGTTATTCTGCTAGTGATGACGAACATGACGATGAGCAAGGTGCAACCGTTTCTTCGGCCGACGAATACAATGCGGAGTATGAGGATGCCTACGCAGATGGCCTAGTTGGCAGTTCAACAAAGCCTTCGAAGCCCAATAGAGATGGTGTGATCGAAGCATGGAAATGCGAAGAGCGTGGTTGCAGATACGTCGTTCAGGTTACGGAAGAGGATGACGCCGATGCCCTTATCATGCACCATTATGAATTACATCATAAGGATGCTCGACACAAAAAGTATACGTCGAAGCGGATGGAGATACAGAGCATAGTTCGTGAGGAGTCTCTCATAGCAGGCGGGGCTCCTATCAAGTATGTTGATTTTTCCCTAGTCTTCGGTTGGGCTTCATTATCTAACTATGTGCACAGCTTCCTCCTTAAGAAAGTAGGTCGACATACGGCGCTCCTCGAGGACCTCGCCAAGACGAATTACCAGGCAACTCTGGAAGCAGAACGTCAAAGTCGTCGCAAGGTTAGACTTCAGGCTCAGGAGACACAGAGTCAGAGCCAAGAGAAGCAACTTCCATATCAGGATGCGGAACTTGACGTTGAGGACGTGCCGGAGCCTAAGGAGCGCGACACGCTGCAGTAGATTTACCTGCCACCTTGATATACGCTTATGCACAGACATGACGGCATGACAGCATTTTTTTTTGTTTTTTTTTCCTTGCGTTTGAGATCTGAGGTTCTGATTACTATAACAAATCGGAGCGCTGGATATGTCATGGGGCCTTGATACGACACTTACAACGGACGGATGATACCCCCTTTGCATTTAACACGGTTGCTCGGCGCTGGTGGGAATTTGTGTTTTCTGAGAGCAGAAAACAACTTTCGTTTTTTTACGAAATGAATTACTCCAGAGGAAATTTTGCACGTTTTTTCTGGGTTTCTTCTTTTGCCAAAAAGGGACAATTTTCCGAGTCCTCGCCAAGGCATCATTCAAATGTGCCACTTCTCTTTTCTAACGATCTAAATTGAGAGGTTCGCTTTGCGCTTCCTCCTTCTTTTTGTCTTTCACACACACACACACAACTTGTCCCACAAGAGGAGGCATCTTGTTTATTACCTATAACCCGTCCCGTCTCTCGCGTATGATATGTACATACACCTAACGTACATAGGACGAGGTTTTTGCCATTTAATAAGCTTAGGCTTAGGTTTGGCATACACATGTATGCAACAACATACAGTTAGTTGGTTGCACATACATATGTACCTGAGGTTAGGTAGTTGTTGATGTGATTTACGACTCAATGCGATTTGATTCAACTCTGCGATGTCTTTAGTGTACTGTAGTGAACTGAACTGTATTGTATTGTATTGTAAAATAGCTCTAGGTAGCTACTTTCGATCGATGTGATTTTAGTGCGATGCGAGTCCATTAATGAGGACTGCTCTGCGATGAACACAACATGCAATAGGGAAAATAGGAAAAGGAAAAAAAAAAAAAAAGTAGGGGGTGGTTGAGAAATACGAAGTTGTTTTTTCCAAAACCTTCCATTGTATTAACTAAGATATTATACTCAATGACTTGTAGAATCCGCGATAGTACTGATTAACTGCGTACCTGATCTAAACTAAACTAAACCTCATTCTCTGAGATTCTACCTACCAAGAGTCCTGCAGGTAGGTACCTGGTTAGGTAGGTTAGGTATGATCCAACCAGATGAGGGCTACTATTACCTTACCTTACCTATTCGTTTCCGAACAAATCCCGTCTAGTTGTGGATGTCTTTCACTCCTTTAAGGTGTCATGGCCTACCAAGGTACCTGTTAGGTGCAAGTAAGTGCCTAGCAGGGTAAACGTAGTTCTGGCTTGCAAATTACAGTATAAGGATTATACCGTGTAAGTCCACATAGAGACTCGGTCGAAAACTTTGATGATAGTTTCTCCTCCACTTCTACACTTATCAAAATATTGATGAGCTTGTTATTTTGTACAATACCTGCTTACCGTCGCCAACTATGTGTGCAATATTATGTCCTTCATAAGGAGATTATGATTAAGCGAATAGCACGAGGTGCTTAGACTAGGTCCATATGATAATACTGATTTTTTTCTTTTTTTCTTTTCTTTTTTTTCGGCATACTACTCGGCTACATACCAATCGGGGATCATTCATCTCATAAGCTCGTGACTGTCCACCTGTGAAACCTATACGGTAGCCCCCTAATACGTAGCTATCTTCGCAGGGTAGGTACCTAAGGTAAAGAATTTGCGACTTAGTACCACAAAGAGTCTTTAAAGTAACAGACATTTCTTTTTTTTTCCCGACCAAAACGCCTTGCGGGGAACCTGAAGGGCATCGGAATACGTTAACTTCATATATATGTGGGCTACCAGGTGCATCCTCGAAGATAGCAATCCCTGTCAAACAAAATGGGCCAATGGAGGAGATTAACAGTGAAGAGAGCTAATAAACCAAGTAGCATATGCAAATGATAAGCCAAGTAGTGTCGGAATTTCGCCCGATAGTTAGATGCCTACTTCGCCCTTGCTTTCCCCTTCGCGATCGTCTCTCTACGACTAAAGGCGAGGACTGTTGAAATATTTAACTATACGATAACTGAGTGTGAGCTTAGCGTCGCTGTTGAAGATACAAGGCAGCTTTGTCCCACGCGCCTCGGTCAGCGGGAGAGACTTCAGTCTTGAGAGTCTTGACGCCTGCGTGGATGGCATCGAAGAAGTTGAAAGCTATATCTAGATCTTCGAAGAAGTGAGTTGCATATGGGACGAATGTACCAGGGAACTCTTGCTTCTTTACTGCCTTCTGCTCGGCCGTCTCGTTAGGATGAATGTCGTCAAGCAGTGTCTTAACAGCAATACCGAGAGCGACGTCCGTGTCACTCAAAAAGGGTAGCCTAGAAAATATTAGCACGCGGGCCATCCTTATAATCATGAACCAAAAAAACCAACCTGTGGGCAATCTCCAAATAATCATCACGCTCTCGCTCCGTCTGCGCAAATAGTAGCATGGATGCTACAATCGCTTCAATAAGGTCCCTGTCGGCCTCTCGAATAGACGAACTCAATGATCGGAAGCACAGGAAATTCTTGCTAAGCGGACCAGTATAGCCGTTTGCCTGGTGACGCAGCTTCAAAAGGATTGCGCAACGGCTGATTAGTAGTAAGCTTGCCTTGTCATCCTCGGTCCCATTCATAGGTAGGCCGTTCAATTCTGGGTGTTGGTTTCGGGTATTAAGTAAGTTAAACCTGAGAAGTTCATAAGCTAAAAGGACTGCTTCATACAAGCCAGGAACTTGGCTGTGCTTCTCAACGGTAGGCTTAAGTGTCTCTAGAGACGTGGCTAAAGCTTGACCCCAGGATGTAAGTTGGTGAGAATCATCTACGTAACCACGCAGATGGAGGAAGCGCCATATTGTGATGGAGGATATCAAATCAGCAGAACTGATGCCTTTGACCTTCTCTTTAGTGATTGTGCTCTTCGCAAAGTCCGGGTTCTTCAGTGCTGTTACTTCAAAGATGATAGACCCATGCTTAGCATCAGGATAGCGCGCCGCAACGGCGCTGTTGATATTCCAGGTATGTGCTTTGCTCAACGCCTGGTTCTCTTGGGGACGATACTCAATCTTGTGGGAATACTTCTCGTCATACCAAACCTTCACAGTAATCGGTTTATACTGTATACCTCGGTGTAGTCGAGGAAGCAGAAGGCTGAGAGCTGCCTCTCTCAAAGGCATCAGCTGGTTCGTGACCAGGTTCCTATACTCTTCTGGCTTAACTCCATCGAGGGTTGGATATATGACAATTTGGCCGTGAGTAGTCCAGCTGAGCATGCGTGCTCCAATAAGGCCAGTGTTGAGATAGTGAAATAGCTCGGCCGGTAGCTGATAGCCGAGATATTCCCAGTTGTCCCGGGTCAGTGTTTCGAAGTTATGAACCTTGATTTCTCCAGACTCATCAATGTAAATGAAGTGATCGATGCTCATTCTAGCCTTGCGGTACTTCTGTAGCCAGTTTGGATCTCTGCTCTTACTCAAAATATCGTTGAACGAGTTGCAAGCATTAGCAACTGACTTCTCCGAGGTTCGCAGCATGTTAACAGCGTCCTGTACGGATGGAGGCTGACGGACGGTAATGTTAGGCTCTTTCAAAGGGGGGAAAGTAGGGAGAAAAGTTGTTCCCGCCATCAGCAATGCGTCGATAAATAGAGCTTCAGTCACGCCTAAAGTTCTGATGATACCCTTCTTGGAGATGGCGGTAAATGTGCCGGCATCCCAATCAATGAACCGGATAACGTGATCCTTGATTGGATAAAGTAACAGTTCCTGCGAGCCCATGATAGCTGAGCACTGCTCCGAGTCGATCATATCAAAGTATGCCAGCTTGGAGTTTATTAGTTAGAGGATCCCAACCTTCGAAAAGGACGACTCACTTGCGCAGATGCGTTGAAAGGGGGGACTAAGAAGTGGAGCCCACGGCGCTTGAGGATACCCTGTAGCAGTGGGAATAGATTGTGGACAGGGTAAGCTCCTGTGCTATGTAAGCTTTATGTCCGGGCTAAGGGGCTAGGAGGTAGTCATTGCGTTGACCGTACCTCGATGAGAGCCAAAGGCTGTTACAGCTTCGTTGGCCTGGCTTTGGAAATAGAGGCCCCAGGCCTCATCGGTGCCTGCAATCGCTCTCTTCCCCCTCTGGACGGAAACGTCATCTTCGCCTTCAATGGACTGGCCGTTGAATATAAAGAAAGGAATGGTCTTATTGGACTTCCAGCTGTCAAGGTCATGTTCGATGTGTGATTGAATGCCGGTCAAGCCGCCGAGGGCAGGGAGGAGAGGCTCGTGATAAGGGACGTTGTCGAGAAACAGTTGCAGATAGTACGAGGCATCAACAGCAATGGCAGTGTCCTCGAGCTGGGAGACCTCGGCGGACCTACAATGTTATTAGTCTTAGGATATCGAGAATGGCCATGGGTGGTACTTACGCCACTTGCTCGTTGATCCAGTGGTCTTCAAAAGTGCCTATAAAAGCTGGTTAGCAACAACCAGGTCAAACTAGAACAACAACACCGATATGATGAAGGAATATAAGTATGGTGGCCTTTCTGCAAAGTACCATATAAGGACCCATGGCTTCTAACTGATCTCTTCCACCACTCATTTACTATAGGTTTCACGCGGAGGAGACGATCGCGAACAGAGTCAGATAGCCCTTCTCGGCTGAGCCATTCGACAACACGGCTCAAATCAGCCTCGCCAAACGGGAGGACAGACTTGAGCTCTCCAAAATCAAGCATAGCAGCAGCAAAGTCCAAAAGGGACCGAGTTCGTAAACGCCTTGAGTTAGGCATAACAAAAGTGGTGGCTTGTATGAGACACAGCGAAGTTCAAGACTACCTAATGGAATGGTATAGAAGCGTAGGCAATAACGTGCGAAGATGCAAGCAAGGAAACAAATGCCCAAAGCAAGAAGACGAGAAGACAGGAAGACAGCATTCTATCGGCCTTTAGCAAAGAAATAGAAGTTCAAAACTTACTCGGCATCTTGAAGATAGATTTCGCGCAAGTTGAAGCGCTCTTGCCTGTTGGTTTTATGAGATATGGAATGTGGGATACGGGATACGGGATACGGGATATGGGGATATGG
Source organism: Daldinia bambusicola (assembly GCA_022478815.1). Lineage (NCBI taxonomy): Eukaryota > Fungi > Ascomycota > Sordariomycetes > Xylariales > Hypoxylaceae > Daldinia > Daldinia bambusicola. The sequence goes on from MU284232.1 coordinate 57,454, forward strand.
GGATATGGGATCTTGGGTAATGTCGCTCTGCTATGACGATCGTCGAACTGCAGGTGTGGAATTGTTGAAGTGAGGAAAGTAGAGCTCGCAGCTCAAAAACCGCCGGCTAAAAAGATAACAGGGGAGACTCGCAGATTTTAAAAGGAGTGACTGAGCTTGACATAAAATGGAAGGAGGACTATATTGAGGCGGGAAGGAAAAGTCGGTGCGGTGGTGAGGCAAAGATGCACCTTTTTTCCTTAAGGCTGCAGCTGCGGCGGTTAGAGAACCGGTAGTGAGGTTCTGAGGTGAGGCACGACCCAAGGTCAAAGCCTCGCGGTAAGGTGGGCGGGTAGGTGGGACAAGGGTTGTGGGACTAGCTTGCTGGAAGGGAAACCCCTGAGCTCTGTGATTACATAATACCTAAAACGTACTTGAGTTTGAGCTCAGCAGCTTAACGTACAATACCTCCTAGCATTAGGTTAGGTAGCTTTAACCTGTGTGCATTAGGTACCTCAGGTATAGTACCTAAATTATGCGTCATATACTTTACCACCTAAAATAATGAAGCAAGCCATTCGATCTTCATGTGACGATGTCGTACATGCTAGGTTAATAGACACCTCCCATGGTACCTATTATATACAGATTAGGTACATTATCTTATCTATCATCTTATCGTTAAAGAACCTTGCTAATCTATCCGATACCTGCCCTACATAGTATAATCCGCACCTGAGAGGTACAGTACATATATACCTAACCTACCTATAGCTTTGCTACCAAGAGCCTTGGAGCTTCATAGGATGTTACTATCTCCCATCGCCTGCACAACATACATTAGGTTTATTAGCTTTTATTAAATAATATGAAAATCGAGCAAGCATTATTTTAAGGACAAAAACTTTTTCATCATAACTTGAAAATTATAATTTCATTATAATTTAAGATTTATAAGTTGCATATAAAAAATATAATATATTAATTTATATAATATATATATAAAATACAAGTATACGTAATTAATCCCAACATTACATATATAATTAATAAAATTTATAAAATAATTATTTTATAATTATATTTATATATAAAATTAATATTTTTAATATAAAAGAATACTTTTTTATACCCTTTATTACCTTTAATAACCTTTTTAAAAAACGCTTATAATGGATTAATATTTATAATAAACTTTTATATTATATAAAAAACTATTTTATAAGTTAATTAATATATTTATTTTAATTTATAATATATAATTTAACTAATTTACCAGAATTACATTATAAAATAATTAAATTAAAAAAGGTTATAAATATAAAATCATTTAAACATTTAATATAAAATATTATAATATAAATAAAATTAATTATAAATTCCTTTTTAAAAATATTTAATATAATTTAATTATATATAATACCTTAAACTTTATAAATAATAATAATAAAAATAATTATTAATAAAAATTAAATATATTAATAAAACCTATTATTTACCTTATATAATTATATTAAATAAAAAATAAATATTATAATTTTATTTTATTTTAAATAAAATAATAAAAATTTAATATAATTTAAAAAAAAAATAAAAATAATAAAAAGAATTAATATTAATAAATTAAATTTTATTAACCATATTAAATCCTTAATAATATTAATAAATTTATTAATAAAACCTTTATTAACCTATATATTTTATATTAATATATATTATATATTAATAATTATTAATAAATAATATTTAAAATTATTAATAAATTAAATATTAAATAATTTTTAACTTTAACCATTATTAATTATTTTAATATTTTTTATTAAATAATTAAAAAATAATAAATAATTATAATTATATTTATTAATAATATTATATTAGAAAAAAATTTAGAAAATTATATAAAAATAATTTATTTTAATAAAAGTTAAATTTACTTATACCTTAAAAATAAATAATTTTTATTTTAATAACTTAATTTAATAATAATAAATAACTTTTAAAATTTAATAAAAAATCTTTTAATTAAAATTAAATTATTATATTATAATAAATAAATAAATTATTTAATTAAAATATTAATATATAACTTAATTAATAATATTATTAATTTTAATAATATTTTTTAAAAAAAATAATTAATTATTAATAAAAAAGAGTTATTAAAAATTTCTTAAAATAGTTA
>MU284233.1:0-59460 GCA_022478815.1 Daldinia bambusicola
ATAGTGTCCAATTTGAATGGTCCTCTTGGGTAGAATTATTTAAGTGGGGTTTGGAATGATTCCCTAAACCTACATTCTGCCGGTATGGTATGTAATTCATATCAAACACCCCAGTACGTACACCGGTACCCCGTATCTATAGCTTGTACCCCGATACCATTGTATACTGATTGATATACAGTATGAATCCCACCTCCTATGTGAATGAGCTGTTGACAATGAAAATTCGTGATTGATAGTAACCGGTAGCTCTATATACTAATTCAATCAAGTCGTATGTCGTGGTCCACAGCATAACATGCCCTCTCCCAACTCCCAACTCCCAACTCCAACTCCAACTCCAACTCCATGTCCAACTCTTACTACGGGGGATTTAGAACCAAGAGGATATAGAGTAAAAAAGACCACGGCAAAAGCCTAAGCTACCTAATCATCAGTCCAGGTCATCCAAGAGATGCCCGTAATTTCCAGTTCGAGTCCCGGTTCGTCTTCCTCGTCCTCATCTTCATCCTCCGACCGGTAAACCAACGAGTCAAGGTCATCCTCATCGCTAGGCCCATCGTGGGAGGAGCCGTGGACGCCGGGCAGGTACTTTTGTAGTATTTCGCTGTACTCCGCCACAATGCTGTCCGAAATCTTCCAAAACGCACTCGGACCAGCTGGGCCACGTGGATCGAAATCTCTGGGGACCTGTTCAGCATACATAGGACACGATACTTAAGTAACAGCGGCTAAGATCAGATTGACTTACTTGTCGAACCAGTTACCCAACACCCCTTTAGAACTCTTGACCCCGCCTATCTGGACACTCTCGCTCCGCCACCTCTCTACCCCATTGAAGATGGAGAACGTCGTCCAGCGTACCTCGCCTTCACGCGTCAACCGAACAGTGCCTACTTCTCGCAGGACTCATTAGCAAACTCAGGCGTCCTAGAAGTTAAAAGATAAATAAGAAACGCACCTCTCATACCTCTCAAGTCTGAATTGGCATTATCATCGAAGCTATCGTCGAGCGACTGTGAAACCCCCTCGAAATGTACAACTGGTAGTTCTTGCCCGTCTTCGGGTCCCGGGGGTTCGATGCTGGTCACGCGAACCCTCATGAGAATCAGGCGCATGGCTTGGCCGACCTCGAGAGCTGGTCGAGGGATGTTCCGGTGAAGCTGCGACCCCTCCGAAGCAAAGTTATACGTGAAAAAGTCTGTATAATCCAAGAAGCATACTATGCGTAGCCAGGTCCCCGTGACTCCGTACGGATCCCGAAGTTCTAACGAATTTGAGGGTTCCGGGGACTCCGGCACCCTCGGGATGGGATGGGGTATGTAGCTTTTGGGCCATGTCCCTGCGAAAGGTAAGTCCCAGTAACTCCTACATAGTGGAAACTTCGCCAGGCCAAGCTTCCGAAGGTTCGATCCGATCACGACCATTATAGCCTCGACCTTCTCCCAGTCCACACGATCCGTATCGTCATCCATAAACGGGCCCCATTTTGTGTTTTGTGTATACTGTCTCAGGTCGTATACCACAGAGCAGGCGTACGGGTTCAGCTTGCGGTCCCTCGTCTGGTGCGACTCCGGGCGCGCATACAAGATCGGCACCCCAAAGAGACAGTGCAGATGCGCGCTCTTCTGGTGATCCGTCTGTACGGATGGGTCGGGATTGTCAGAATAGACGAATTCCCTGCGCGCGCGCTCGAAGATCGTAGACCGGCATAAAAAGGCCGACTGGGTAGTCTCGTCCTTGAATACGGAGCGTAGAAGTTGAGCGTTGCGAGACGTCAGGTGGGTTGTTAGCGGGGATCGCTCGGTATCTGTGGCAGCATTCTCAAGAAAAGACTTGACGGTGTCATAAACGAATGAGAGCTCGTCCTTCTACGTAGAACAGAGTTAAAATACGGAACAATTGTGAGATTACGAGCCGGGTAGGCGCAGTTAATGCAAAGTATGTGAGGCTCGAGAAGTGTCGTCGTACCTTATCCTGTATACGATCTCTTCGGCATACGACTTGTAAGCGGACGACATCTTTAAGAGCCTGCACCCAATTCACCACGGGTTTGTTCAGAGGATTATCAAAGTTATTAAGATAGACGATTCTAAAGAGCGAGGTATTCCCATTGATAATATGGTAGAGGCTCTTGCAAACGCGCGGGATCCATCCTAGGTCGGAGGGTTCGACGTAGCCAAGAATATGTTGCACGATCTCCGGAGGAAGTTCAGTTAGAAGGGCCATCTTTCCTAACGTATACTAGATCCTAACTAGGTCGCGATGAAGTCCCGGTAAGCATCAAGTTCGAGTCCAAAAGGGACCATATATTTCGTGCAGTTTTGCTGACAGAGTTTCGATGAAGGTAAAGAGGTGGAGAGTGGATGATCAAGTAATGAGAGTAGTGAAAGTAATGACCTATTGGTAATTACTGCAAACTAGCGCTATCTCGGCATTAATTACCTCTATTCGGATTTAATGCAAGAGCGCACCTTCTAACCTGACAAATAACCCATTACGCCATTTCTATTAGTTAGCCAATTCTAAAAGTCCGATTCTTACGCGTTTTGAGGTTTACTTGCCTCGGTCACTTTGATACTGCTTTCCTACCTTAGGTACATACATGTAGGTAAGGTAGGTATTGGTATTAACGTATGACTACATGAATTTAAAATGCATCTAACACCGGATATGCAACTGCCTGGCGTTTCATTATTCGTCTTCGCAAGATCAACAAGGATGCACCCAACAGCACGTTTACTAGTAGATATACGGGGTATTAGACCCCCCACCTTCTACCATCCCCAGCAACCTCATAGCACTAGTCATAGCACTAGTTAGATAGGTAGCTTAGGTTAGGTACTTAACCTGATATAGCTTCGGAGTTTCGACGACGAGCTCATGACGATACTCAGCTAATGCAGTAAGAAGAAAGGCATATCTTGGCAGAAATATCATAGATTCAACGCTCTTGCCTCTTTCCAGACGGCGTTAACGCTACGCCCAATGCCTGAAGGATTTCAAACTTCGAACCGACTGCTTTTGACGTTATTCCGCCACTAGGTACCTAAACTGCTAAACTGCCACCTAGACAAACATGTGGACAATGGGACAGTAGAATATCAAGACAAAACTCCCCCTTTCCCCATATCCAGAAATGGTGATGGTGATGGTGATAATGATAATGATAATGATAATGACGAGGGTAAGCCTCCAGATGCTTCGCAATAGATATTCAAACAACTTCGCCAGTTTTTGGTAGATAATGTATATAAGCTAGATATGTATCGAACAGCAGTGAATATCACACAAATGCGGCATTGGTGAGGTTCGGGCTGCGCCGGTTACATCGCGTTTGGGTATATGATATGAAGTCGCGGTTCTCGCATAGTTACAATAGTGAAAAAAAAATAAAAATAAAAAAAATAAAAATCCAGATACTCTGGTAGAAACGCTTATAATCTCCGTTAAGAAATGTTATCGATGTCGCTTGTCCGTAATCCCTTCCTCATATTTCAGTTACCTTTCCTCAAATTCTCGTTCATCATGTTTCCGTATGTTTCGTATGTTCCGTATTTCTTTTTTTCGTTTTTTAATTTTGCATGTAATAAGTTGATAAAGGCTTCGCTAAACCACCGTTGCACCGCTGTTAAGCTGAATACAGTTGTTCAGCAGCGTTGCCCCTTCGTGTAGCAGCTCCCATCGTGTCGACTCGAACGAGTCCTTCAGAACGACAAGTAAAGTGCTGTTATTGTTGATGCCTCTCATACCCTTGAGATCTTCCGGCGATGCTACCGAACCGACCCTTATTAGGTACTCTCGCATCTGACTCATTCTCTCCTGAGGAGTATTCGGAATAGGAACTCCAGGACAAGGCCCCTCCAGCGCGAACCCGTAGCACCATACAACCAATGCTGCAAAGTAAAGCACCCACGGCCGATTCAAAAGAACATCGTCTCTGGCCAGGTACATAAGAATACCAGATTGGTGGCTGTAACCTTCCGAGGACGACCCTGCATTTTCTGGGAGCAAAACTGAATATAGGAATTTGGCAGCATAAAAAGTGGCGTCGCGGGCTTTTGCAGACGGCGCCCAGAAGTCCTCCATTCTACGTTTCGCACTGCTTAAATCCTGTGTGCCAATTGCTCTGCCAAGCAGGCGTTTAGCACGAGCAAATATTTGACAGTCAACAATATCCACGTGCATTGCCATGTGCGCTAGGTGATGTAGCACTGTCCTGCTCTCAAATACCACGTTGGCATCGCTCCTCTTGTCGTAGCTATACGGATCCCTCATCGTATCAGCGCGCTGCAACGATTTGTCGAAATCCGTTTTCCATGAGTCGAATGCTTTGGTAAGTGTCGAGCGCCACTTGTCTCGACCACCAAGCGCTTGTTGTACGCCGCCGCCGAGCGAGCTAACTTGGAGGTCACGTTGGTTCATATGCCAACTCACACTCAGCAAGCCAGCCATGAGAATCTGTCGTCCGAAAGGATTTGTCTGTACTTCATGTCCCGCTAGTGTTCGCTTGAGTCCCTCGAGGAATGAGATCGGCTTGATCCCGTTTGACATAAGGTTCGCCTCAATCCTACCAACCTCAGCACCGCTTGTGGCCTTCCATAGCTGATCGTCGCAGGGGAGTGGTAGGCGCATTTCGTGTGCTACCATGACGGTTGAGTGCCCAAACATCGTAGCATGTATTGAGTCAATAAGAAACGCCGCAAAAGCTGCACGTCTAGTAGTCTCGTTCGTTATCCAGTGGTTCCACCACTCATCCGGGGTATGCGCGAGTCCTGAAGTAGAAGAATGGCGAGAACTATTCGCCCCTGATTTCTCATCTCGTGGGTTGGGTGGTGAGTCGAGAGCAGATTTCCCTATCAGCGCCCTCCCTCTTCGCATTAGCGTAATGGTAGTCGCGTGATGGATGTGTGCTCGCTCGTGGAGCTCCCTTGTCGAGTACATCTTCTCGTAAAGCTCGAGTAATATTAGAGTCTGGAAAGCCCAGATCTTCGCCGGTGGTCGGCAGTTGACGTCCATAAATATTTCCCATCTCAGGTGCCACGTAAGGAAGTTAGAAAGCTGAGATCCAGCCCTAATAACCTTCGGCCCGTGCGTTCTATCCAAGCAAGCAGCTCCTATTGCCATTACTGCTATCAATAATAAAGTTGGTGTCCTGTCCGGCGAGAACGTAGGCTTGTGAAGAATTGGTATCTGATCGCTGAAGTGAACCCAGTAAGAACCTATATACTGCTGCATCATCTTTCGGCTTAACATGTGGTTCTCGTCACTTCTGTCTCCCTCTAATATGCTTTCCCGTTGACGCTCCACCGGCGCGTGATCGTTCTCGTGAAATCTCTCCTTAATGAAGTCAAAAATTTCTTGACTCTTTTCTTCAGATAAAAGCGACTCCGGGAGATTCGGGTCCAAGAGGTTTGTAACCGCCATAACCTGTTGTGGCTGGTTAGAGGGCGGGAAATACCCAAGAGATGCGCTTTCGTAATACGGCATGCCATATTGATGTTCCGTATAGCTAGATTTAATCATATTAGTTCGACTACTGATATAACTTTCCAAATCGTCCCTTAATACGTACTTAGCATATGGATTAGGTGCCATTACATGGCCGACTTGTGGTGATCCGTTAGGATCGTTGGTATTAAAGAGGTATGCAACAAAGTCTTCCGGAATAGCAACGTAGGGGGTCTTATTCAAGACGCCGTCGCTGCCAAAAACTGGGATAGTGGTTTGCGTTGCCATCTGATCTAGTAGTGCCATTTCGCCATTCGACTGAGATTGCGAATGATCATAATCATTAGAATTATGGGGCGCATAAGCTTGCCCAGATTCCCTCGGCAGATCACCAGCAGACGTCGTCGCAAAATCTGAAGGTGGTAGGGCGAAAGGTGTTAAGTTTTGTTGAGCAACGTATGGCATCGTTGGCGTAGACTGAGGAGTGCTGGCGAGATGCCCATGGTAGTTGCCATGTTGCGTGGGAACTGGCGAAAGAACGCCATACGGAGCACCGACATTAGTTTGGATTGTCGGCCGCTGTGGGCCTGAGGGGGAGTGGTGTGGATGCCGCGCGCCATGGTGAGCTGGATAGCCCTGCTCGTGGTGTATAAAACCATCAACACCGTTTGGATGACCGGCATGGGAAAAGTTGGCCGGCGGCGTATTCGCTATCGGGGTATAGGGTGTGCCGATGGTATCTTTTGGTGACTGGTATTCATAGTGAGCTCCGCATCCTTGAGTATAGCTTGGTCCGAGTCTATCGGAATCGGGAGAAACGGCACTAGGCGTAGGGTACGGAGGTCTTACGTTGTCGACGGGAGAAGATTGGCTGATCAGAGAATCTTTCCGATTCAGCGCAGATCCCTTCGCAGTATGGCGATCCTTATGGCGGTTGCACAAGTCGAGTCGGACAAACTGGCGCTTACAATCTTGAAAGTCGCATCTGTAAATCTGCTTCGGCGAATGGTTCAATTGGTGCCGGTAACTTTTCAAATTTCACCTAGTTAGTAGAGCAAGTCCGTAAAGGATTGGATATTGGGGTTTTCTATAAAGCTCACAGATGTTCGGCCCTCGAATAACTCTTACCACATCCCTCAGTAGGGCATTCGAATTTCTTATCCAAGCCTTTGCGACTCCGCCTCCGCTTTCTTACGGGACCATCCGAGTTTGACGAATTGCCGTTTTTGGTGTCACCGTCGCCAGGTTGGTCGCTCTCATTGCCATCGATATCCTTGTCATGAGAGCGACTCCGGCGACGCCCTCGCTGCGGGTCGTCTTCATGTTGGACGTTCTGAGGCGGCGTCGGCTCCTGGACCTCAGTCATGATGGGTCTCAATCGCACGAAAGGTATAAATGGTTTAACGTCTCTAGGAAATGCGGGGAGAACAGAAGTCATGTTCCATTAAAGCATCATGATCCTGCGAAGAATCGTGGCGCTTCAATTCCGGGCCGCTCGCGGGGAGTTTGTCGCACTCCTCGTGGGGAGGAGCTGTTGCTGTCGCACCTCAAGCTGTGAAATAATTGGCCAGCAACTCTCCGTCGCACACGCACGCGCCCTCTCTATCTCTTTCTATGTGCAGTCCTAGACGTGGAAATATTGGTCTGCAAATCCGCCTCAAGACGCCCGTTGGTGCCACAGTCGGACGATCTAAGTGTGTTACGACGGAAGAGCCAAAACTACTGCAGGCGCGCAAAGGGAGGAGGACAAGCAAACGACTCTTATTAGAGTAAATTGGGTTTCCCAAGAAAATCAGTTGTGCCAGAGCCAACAGTGACGATAATCAAGGCGACCTCGAAACAGGCAACATGGTCCGACTTAGAAGATTATGGGTGCAGTTACCACATAACAAGTCCGAATACAAATGCAGTCCAAACAGTCCAAATCAAGGAATACCGAGGAGACTATATTCTGAACGGATCGATCGCCGAATAGTAAGCGAAGGACGGAGCTGAGCTGATTCGATGCGAAGGAGGGACACGCGATATTCGAACTAAAAAAAAAGACCTGAACTACCTAGTATTTGGATTACCTGGAATACCTAGACTGGGAGGAAGATGTTTAGGTTAGTGTTTTTAGTTCTGGGGGTCCCACGTCTAAAGACGGGATAGAATAGTTCGAAATTTGCAAATGCCGCCCATTGCGGTAAATTGCCCATGGAACGGAAGGCACTCTTTTAAGGAGCCCAGTGCCTACACACCCAGTGGCAGCCTGTCCTCGTAGGTGGCTAAGGTATTGTATTGTACCTTACAAGTACTTGCAGCTACCTTAAACGAAGCTAGCGCGGCTGGGCGGGGTTTAGGTGAAATGCAATTAAGTGGGAATTTCGAGGTGGGATGTAACGTTTAGGACGAAGAAAGGTACCAAGCCGGGTTTAAAGTGTGCGAATTGTGTGGTAAAGGTACAACATTGTATAGGGGAGAGTACAATGCCTTAGACATCCAAGTACATATGTGCGTCCATGCAGGAAGGGGGAGGGTCCCGGAGTAGAATGGAGTCCAGTGACAGGACATGGGGAAAAGTCTTTTTTTTTTTTTTTTTTTTTTTTAAAAAAAAAAGGGAAATGCAGGGAAACAACAAGCGGGAAGGCCAATTAGCTACATAATAGTAAAAGGGCAGCACGGAGCACACTATGCGCCGTTCGGGATTGGTTAATAATTTATAGGATATAAGTCGGGAGAGCGCCACTTGAAATCGGAACTGCCTCTACCTTGTTGAAATAGAACTACTATATATATTAGAAGACGTAATGTTATTATAAGAGAGCGGAGGGAATGGGGGGAAAGTGCCGTATGTTATATGCATGTCTATCCATATGTGTTAGGTAGGCATGTGTGTGCGCGTTGCGTATATGTATAAGCATTTACCAACTAACAAACATACAGACAGTTCATACGCCAACGCATATACTAGTCGGTAGCAGACAAGAAGTTAAGTATATACAAAATACAGAATCTTCAAAAGAAATACCGGTTATGTACGAGAATCAAGAAGACGCTTATATATGGTAGAGGTAGAAAGAACATCTATCCGTGTTCGAGGACCTACTTGCTCAGGGTTCCATTGCAGAATAGAAAACTCTCGGGCTGCACGTTGCTGCGAAAACATGACACTTGACAAGGGTTTCTTAGTGGCCCACCTAGAAATAGGAAGACAGGGGTAGAGGGCTATCGTCGGAGAAGAAAGAATAAAAGTGTGTGCGTGCGTGTACGTGTGTGTATGTGCGTATTGTTGAGCGGGAAGAGGTCGGCGAAGATAATAATGCGGCACCAGAACTTGGTCCGAAACCGTCTGTCTAAGTCGCACGCGAAACCGTCGGACAAGTAGGACGGATGGGTTGGTAGGACAATGTAGGAAGGCCGGGAAGGATACCAAGAAAGCTAATGAAAGAGATGCATATGAAACATACCAAACAAAACGACGGGCTTGTCGTGAACTATTATGTATGAGCGATCTCAACAATACCGACGAAGATAAATGCTGCACGGTAAATCCTTCGTCTGAAGTTGCCCCCCAAAGAAACAACCCGCGTCTGGCCGGTATCGAACTATAAGCTAACGGTTAAAGTCAAAATTGAGGAGAAATTAACAGACGAAACCGTCATGCGATGATGAATCGGGTCAAGCGGCTGAAAAGGGGAGTTGTAGCGGCGGAGGGTCGAATTGCTAAAATAACAACAACTAAAAGACCCAGAGAATAGGATAGCAGTTTGGGAAATGTGGGAGAAGACAGAAAATCGAGGTGGGGGTCCTCATTCTTAAGAGCTGCTAGTATTAATGCGTGACCAAATACGGAATACGTATAAACTATTTCTAACTAGGATAGACCAACTAACTAGGATACTAGTACATAATAGAAAGGATCCTCATGGCTCGCCCGAACTGTGGAGTGCAATCCCCTGTACGAAGGGCCAAGACGACAACCTGCGTCTAATAAATGCATGGGTCGTTATGTAAGTATACACATGACGCTTGCACGCCTCTCTCTATTCGATCATATAATCGTATCTTGGGGGCGAACGGCACAAAAAGAAAGTTGGGAAAATATGACATGTACGCATAAACATAAACTTCCCCGATCTGCCAATACACTAATTTCTATTAGTTGGTTTTTGTTACTAAGTACATAAATAAATCAAGGCTCGAGTTGTGCTACTCGTTATACGGTTGCGTTCAACGTTCTCCAATTGCGAAGAAAGTCCGCAAATCTGTATTAGCTACCTCCAAAAGACAATGTCAACCCTTGAGGATTCACAACTGGGAGAGGAGAGATCGAGCAATTAGACGAGCACCGATAGGGTCGGTTGATTTTGGATCTCTTTTTACAGGTTAGCGACCAACAAGCAAGGTAAGACGGGCCTTCGACTCCGTCCTGATGGGGTGTATTTACAACTTGCTAGCTTAGGCCTGTTTTCAACTAATTATCATCCTAAGCCATGAGCTTGCACTTAGCCATATACTAGATATTATTACCTAGCTTGTTGTAAGGCCATAACCAACTTATCAGTTGAAGTTATTAGTTGTCCAATATTGTCTGTCGTTGAATTTGACAAGAGCCTTAACTTTTGTATTAGTGACTTAGTACTTTATTGAATATCTAGGGTAGGTACTATTGTATTTCGCGGAAGGTATATTAGATGTATGATCCAATCCCGTGGGCCCCTCCATTCGGATATCAACCAAATCATAAGCACCAGTGGTTACGAATTATCTATGAAGACACGGGATAAATGTGTCATGGTCCCTTGCTGCTCATGTCGTCTTACCTACATCAGTGCCTAGGGTAGGAATGCCTACTACCTATGTATATGGTAGTAGTTGTAGCTTTTTTACCGTTAGCCCCGCAGCCTAATATATGATTTATTTATATACGCATTGGAGAGGGGGGATAACTGTGACAGCGTAGCTCTTCATCTACCTGCCTTATATACGCCGTGAGAATACATGTAGGTAATAGATGCAAGGTACCGCTTTGGGATATTACGAAGTATCCTATAGGTCCATCATAGGTTGAACACATTTGAAGAATTGTTGACAAATAGCATTGTCATTCACCGTACGTAAAGGTTGTGACTCCCGTCGTCGGGCTGCGCCGAGGAAGCGTTTTGGTGTATACACTGTATTGAATACAATACGGGTACATGAACATGACCATGGGGATTCGCGGTGGCTTACAGCAGCAAAGACAAGGAAGACCCTAGGACGACATCTACTGTCTACTAGCAGACCCGAGTCAAAATCTAAAGCGAAAAAGGCCTAGTTTGCGGGGACTGGGGTCAAGCTTATTGATTGGTCGATTTCTCCAGGTCTTGGCAGATTTATCTAAGAGGTACGTACTGTATAATGCATTAACGCGTGGATCATTATGCACGGGATGCATCTAGTTTCTACACAAGTTCCACTATACAGCCCGAGCACGCTTTTCCTCCATCACATCTCTCATAAGCAAAGACTCTGGCCTTTTTCTTTCGGAAAGAATTAAAAAAAAAAAAAAAAAAATTGTATTCATAAGTTCCTACCTTTACGTACCTAATATACAAGATTATCAACTCTTAAGAATTACATACCTAACCTATCAATGCGATAACTCGGAATACATAGAATGTATGATAACTTATACATTCTCGAATGTCGACGATCGTAGTCACGAGTTATCAAGGTGGCTTTCAGTACTCGTTAATATCTTCCAAACTAGGGTCAAAGCTTGTCGCGATATGCTCTTTACTCTTCTCGGTCAAGGTCATTTTTCAGCTGGATTACGCCAGCACTGCCTCGCAGTATATAGAGAGACATGGCGAATAACTAACGGACCGCCTAGCTACTATACCAGCAGCTGATACATCAGGATGTCCATTCATTGGTAATAGGTCTTTGCCTTGCCCCCGCGCCCCCATTTATTTTTCCATCCTTACTTAGATTACAGAGCACTAAACCCCAAAATCGCCAGATCATTGCCGTAGTCAAGTAGAGGGTGTGCCGTGGGCTCGGTAAGCTCAGGGCCCAAATTGGTGGCCCAAACTGGTGGGACACTTGCAAGATCACATTCTAAGGATCTCAATCAAGCCTTTGGTCCAAGGAGTTAGGGCTGTTCCCGTACGATCCTTCCAGCTTAGTTCCAAGCGACCAGAAACTTAATAGCTACATTATTATTCTTTAATGCCTACAACTTCGGCGCTGTTCCTAGAACTGCGAAAGTTCAGTTTGGCCACAAAAGCCCCCTGGCTAGTCCCGCCATCCGATTGGGCCAGGTTCTAAGAAATACAGGATCAAGTAATATATATCGTTTGGCTAGACAGACAAGGTTCGTAGCCAAGGCCCGGGGAGTTAGTCAGGGCTCAGATCCGTGGTGCCCCGTACCAATCTACAATGAAGTACGTATGGGTAGAAGATCAATGGACCATGGTTGCAGATAAAAACGAGTACATTTACGGCTACTACACGCATCTCACTCAATACGAGCATCGTGGTACAATACTGCTAGGCTGCGCCACATCTGTTTGCTTACATACTATGTCATAAATTGAGAATAGGACCTAGGTAGTTAGGTCTGCAAGTAACCCCGCAGATGTTCGTTTTGGCTAGGAGATAGAAAAGTCTCCGTGGAGGGTTGTGTTGCAGCAGTACGTTTGGGAAAGCTTCTGGAAGCTGACAAAGAGGCGTACGGAAGCGTCGGAATTGCCCATTCGGCTCAGTCAGATTTCTCTCGGCATCCCAGCCAACCCGGGTCGAACTTACCTGTCGGACTCCCGCCATAGCTCCCCCCATGATCCATACGTACAGATCCATTGCCTGAGGCGGCCGTTCTGGCAGCTGATCAGTAGGCGGGAAAATGATTTGTTGGTGCTGGTCAAGGGGGCCCGTGGAAAGGATTGAATGGGGCAAACAGAAGAGAGGCAAAAACTTCAGCCACAAGTTGGCAGGAAGTCCGGCTGCAGGTCGACGAAAAGGGATAGTCGAGGAAGGGGATGAGTCGCACAGAGAAAAGAGAAAAAACTGGAGTGCATGATAGACAGCTCAGCACACCAATATGACAGTCTCTTATTACTTGTGGTGGGCAGCCTGGGACGAAAGAGATCGGGGTCACGATAATTGCGCTCTTCAGTCTGCGTGTAAAGCCAAGGTAAATGAATTCCAACCATTATCCCGATTTCCTGATTTTTATCACGGCTGTAAAGGTATCCTCTGTTTTCCAGGAATTTCCTACTAGTTTCTATTAAATAATGGTTGCAACTCCAGGCGAGCTAAGAGTTAACTCACTAGTCATCGCTATCACCTACTGTAACCAGTCTTATCCCCCATTAGAGGCAGCATTATACCCAACAGGGTCCGTCTGCAGTTCCATCACATATACTTCCTCGCCAAGGAAAGACGAGTATGGCGCTGACAAACTGCATAACGTTGAAGAAATTCCGCAACCCCACGTGTCTATCCTACGTCCAACTACAACTTGGGAACTGATTTGCAGGCAGAGTCTAGAGTGAGGCTCATGATCGGCATTCCGACAGACGTCTCCCTTCACTACCGCAGACCTGCTCAAACGGATGAGATCTTAGTGGCTATCCATCCGCCACCCCGTGGTAGCAAAGATCTTCCCCTGTAGCGCCTGCCGACCTCCTGCATGAAATCCGAACGAGGCAGCAATGACGACCACTTGAGGGTGTCTCTGACGTTATAATTCTCTCCGGCGTCCGAGATCTATGCAGGCAGATTTAGTAAGGACCATTTCATGCACGAGGATGCCGAGGTCTGTGAGCCACGCAGTCAACGGTTTGGTAGGAATGATACATCAGAAAGTTCAAGTCTTGGCACCGGTCAAAAACCGTGCCTCCGAATCGAAATGCATCGGATCTACTCCTCGTCCATTCCGACAAGGGCCACTGCGTTTGGCGTAAGGACAAGATCTCATTGCCGCAGGTAGGGTCTAAGGTTGCATCAATTTTGGGGGCTGACCGCCGAACCAACTTTAGACTGATGGATATTTTTTAAAAATATCAAGAATCCTTTAGATGTGATGCGGACGTGAAAGTCGCCGGTCTCTTAACAACCGTCGTATAATCATTTATCTGGACTTTGAGCTATCTTGATCCATTGTACCACAAGAAATTCCTTCTTCCATGCCGTCTCGAAGATGTGAATCGAGTCCTTACCGAAGTACCGTATGGCCCAGGAGTATCCCATAATTCAGCTGGTACAAAGTCGCTATAGCCTCACCCCATATAGGAATCGCCATATATTGAGTACCTCTCTACCTTCTAGTTCACATTTGAGTGTATTCTTGGTGTCTTGGTTGAAAT
The DNA here is from genome assembly GCA_022478815.1 of Daldinia bambusicola. Taxonomy (NCBI): domain Eukaryota; kingdom Fungi; phylum Ascomycota; class Sordariomycetes; order Xylariales; family Hypoxylaceae; genus Daldinia; species Daldinia bambusicola. The sequence goes on from MU284233.1 coordinate 13,785, forward strand.
ATTTCCGTACGCCTGACCGAGGAGCGTTTTTGCCATACGCACCTTGTCTCTCTCGCGTTGAAACGCATTAATATGTACTCCTGGTTAGGTGACCACATCAATAGCTGGTCTTAGACAACCAGATGTACGACGAGCTGATTCGACGGCCAGGCTTTTCGTATGCCATATACACCTTCTAACAGTTAGCTCAGGTATATCAATTACGGAATGAAATTGGGTCGGTCACGGAATAGGTAGGTCAGGCCAACGCAGGCTTAATCCAATCTAGAACACGAGCAGAATATGAGACTTGAAGCAGAAAATTTTCTTCTAGATGATCTGATACTTTGTTCTAGAAGCACGGTTTATCCCGAGCACAAAAGAATTTTCTGCTTTCCGGCAAATATGCACATATTGACATGTGCTAGGAAGCGCTCTCGCTTAGCCACCGGGAACTACCTATTTTACCTATTACTAGACGAACAGTGGATATAACTACCAAGATTAATTTCTAAGAATATATAATCCAGCGTAGAAATATAATTAGTAAAATCGGCACTAAGGCTTTAAGAACTTGAAGGACTTTTATCTACTTCCTAGGTACGAAGGAGCAACACGATGAACTAAGTCCTTGTATGTATAACATATATATCATCTTATGCCATGGGCAATACTTGGTACGTCCTTCTAAGTATTAGTCTTCATATTATTAACTGAGCCGGATATTTATTTACAGGTATTCGAGTAATGGATAATATAGGATAAAACTAAGTGTTAGCTACATACGTTGGTGTTCTATGTAATTAGTACCTTTTACCCCTAGCCTTCTACATCCCCCACGTCTTTTCCATCGAGCCGTCCGGTCCAACTTTACCGCGGGCATGTATATCTTTCGATGCGAAAAGAATATAGTACTCTTGATATTCGCCTGTATTTCAATTTCCTAGCATATATGTATATCGTGCATTATACGCAAGTTCAAGCGTACTGATACTTTTAGTCTAACTAATGGGAGCAAGCATTCACTGCCTCTCTTCGTCCGTTCATGTACTGACTAGCTGGGTTCAAATTAGAGACAATACAACAGGTACCTACCAATCATGTACTGTGGTAGTTGTCTTCCTCACCTCAACGCTTGCATCTTTCGACGTTCCTAGAGCTAGCGGCCCATTCCCCCTTTTCTCCTCTCTCCTTTACCCCCACGCGAAGACAAGGCATCCCTCAGCTGAAATATCGTTATTTTTTTAATGAAATAAATTACACCTACGGACCGGATATACTGCTACTCGACATTCTGCATTAGGGAGTCAAGTCACCTCAGAATCTCCTTGCGTAACGGTTTCTGATCACACGAAGAACGCGTCGCATCTGTACCTGCCTAGCCTACACCAGTAGAGGGGAGAGGAGCTGGATCCGAAAATACAACGCAACGCAACGAAACGGCTCTTGTTAACCCGCGCCCATAAACTAGTTCGTCGTAGGTATCATATATGGCTGCGTCACATGCTGCGAGCCAGACATAAATCGAGATGGGTTCGAGTCCTACCTCGGGAATAAAGCCCCCCCTCCACAGCTTTGGTAAAGTGTTCTCTTCAAACCTACTCCATTACATTGGTCTTGAGTATTGCCTATTATGGTAGTTAACTGTAACATCGGTGTGTTTAGTTTGAGTTACTGAACAAAAACGAACATATACAGGTTATAGTTTATGAGGCATTCCAGTGGAAGTTCAGGTAGCTGTTACCTATGTGTATAAATGCTAGAGTCGACTGGCTGATTCTAAGAGCGTTACATAAAGCATGCCGACTAAATGGGCAGCAAGGTGCATTACGTTTCGTCAAAAGGTAGAGTTCGAAGTATTACCTAACTCCTAATTTAAGACTAACATATAATACAACCCTTATAGGTAACTCGCAACTCAGTTGTTAAGAGCGACATGGACTGTCCTACCCCTGATTACGTACATATCACTATGATGCCAGAACGATGTTCGGTCACATAAAAGACTTTCCGGTGCCGGCGGGTGGGATCTATAGAATATCTAGAGTATAGACAGGGTCGTCAAGTTCTGCGGGTCTAGGCCCTAGAGCGAGGTGTGTTGGATATTTCCCGCAACTCGCCGCCCAGGGGGTAAGGCGAGTTCAGGGCTGCCCGACGACGGCTACAGGCCCGTGGGTCGTGGTCATGATGTTTAGTAACATCACATATACATAGCATGTATTAGATGGCCACTACACGATCTGGCATGTCAGAGGGAGTCCTGGGTTGAGTTTGTCTGCGTTGGGAAACGATATTTTCCCCTGCCTGCTACCGCATTCGTGTTGATCGACATAAAAATTTTCGACGAAGATTATATCAGCTCTGAAGCATCATTTCCAACATCTTCAAGAAAGACAAGCATACGAAAGGCTTCTGTATACAGGTAGATTAGCTTAAACCGCTCTTCGCAGCTCGCTTTCATTCAGCTAAGTCTCACCATGGATAGGTATATGTATAGAACTGGGCACCAAAAGCGCCTAGTGACACGCTTCACGACTTACTATTGATCGACCACAGCCTTGTTTTACCACAAGTGATCAGCTAACACCATGGTTTATATCCTCACAGGCACGGCGGCTTTCTGTATCCTCTCCTTTTGCCTTGGTAGGTGTCCTACAGCCAGTCTTCTCACCAAGCACCAGCCCAAATATCTCCGCGGACCAACTCCTACTCCCTACCGCGGAACTCATCGACCCAACTACCGCCTCGTCAGCCCCAGCCCAGCTCACGTTTCCTCGAGTCTACCATGTTGTGTGTGTCTTCTTCCTCCACCGAGCCCTCTCCTGAAGGAGTTGCGGATATTACCTAAAGTGAGGTGCACACCTAGAGGCATCCTTCGTATCCTTCCCCCGCTGGTTATTCATGATCTCCCAAACCATGCCTTTTCATATTTTGACCTTTTCTCGTCACCCAAGGCGTACAGCTTTGCCCTGTCATAGTCCCAGACTAATTCTTTAGACCTGGCACCCGCTCTTGTACGCATATACATCATGTATGTACGCATGAGTACCTAACCTATGTAGTTTAGGTAGTTTAGGTAAACCTATTAAGAAGACCTGTCGCCAAACAGGACGAAAACCGACATCCCCGAGATATCTCCGGCCAGCAACCTTTCCGTCCGTCTAGATCCCCAGATAAGCGTTAGTACTGGTGAGGTTGGTTAGCACGTATTAAGTTCTTGTAGTTGAATATCCCAACAGAATGCCTTCTTTAATATCCACAAGAGTCTGGACCTTGTCTCTGGTGCTGTAGAAGTACGTATTATACTAATGCGCACCCCTAGGTAGTGGCTGAAGGGACATCGACCATCGTGAAACCCCGTAAATGATCACCAAAGCAGGCCCAGCCATATGTCCTACCCCCTCTACGTTAGCTTCCTATTTTAAGTGCCTACCTCTCATAAACTCTAGGAGGTAGATACCGTATAGGATACTCAGTCTACAGGGTCGGGTTAGGCTAGGTTATGCACATATCATCAAAGCATCCATTCACTATCCTCTACCAACTAGTTCCCTACCCTGGCATCACCTTGTATCAGGAGGTAGGAAACCCCTTTCCAACCCAAATCCCACCTATAACCAACCCATCACATAGTACCCAGCATAAAAGTAGCATCCAAACCGATATATTTATACTAGGTAAGGCTAAAAGCTTTCTATTATTTTATCCCTTTTGCCATATCCATGCTGTGCGGGAATCTCTATTCGCTCGGCCCTCATATTCGATAAAAAAACGAAAAAGAAAAGGTCGATCGGTCTGTTCTCTTATTGATTTGAATTAGAAAAAAAAAAAAAAAAGTTCCAAAGCTCCTGGCTAACTGTGCCCTCGCGCCTTTGAATGCTTTCATTGTTACTTCGTAGCCTCGGTGATATCAAAAACTGCTTTTGAAGCCGTAAGCTCGCGCACTCTCGCCCTCCCTTCCATGTCCAATCCCAAGAAAAGGAGAATGTCCATCCCATAGCTAGCGCGCGTGCCTCCTTCTCTTCCCCATGTTACGCTTTATATTACCGCGTGTAACCTCGCTGCCCTCGCTGCCCTCGCTATCCATTGGCAGTCGAACGTAAATCCTCATGTATTCCTTTCTCTCTCACACCACCTTCCCCTCGAAGAAAATTGTTCAAGGCGGGGCCCAAGCCGATAATTTTGTCGGAACGCCAGGACACGAATCGGATCTGGGATGGTACGCGGATGACCTCCAACCATAGTATCGTCGCCGTAAACTATGCTTGTCGCCTATAGAACCATTTTTTTGAGAACTGCAAAGGCTCTCCTACTGGCCGTTGAATTGCTCCTCAATTCCGGCCACGCTTGACTCCACATTGTGAAAGTCAAGAATCTCCGAGTACCTGTTGCCTCGAAATTGTTAGTCATTGACGCCTTACGTGCGGGTTTGGCCAAGCCGATTTCAATCTAGGAACTACAAAGATACTCACATCATGATCTTCCATGTGTCTACAGGTAAATCAGCATCGTTGAAACTCCAGTCGAATTTCTCCTCAGCAACAGGTTCGTCAGTTGGGTCGTGGTAAGGAGCAAGGTATTCGTGCGCTAACGCGTCGGCTGCAGTGATTCGCTTCTTGGGGTCGAATACTAGCATTCGTTCAAGCAGATCGACGGCTGTCAGGGTGTTAGTCGTGCCTGGGGAGCGTACGATATCTAAAACAAACCTGCTGGGTCGGCATTCTTGAATTTGTTCTTAAGAGGCTGCCGCTCCCGTTTCGGTAGAGATTTTACAAATCTTAACGTCTATATTCCAAGTCAGCACCGGTTGCCTAACGGCAGGGCTGTCGACTTACGTTCTCACTGGCAATGGTGTTAATGACATCGTCGGGGGGAGTACCGAGTAGCTCGGTGATGATAGAGAACTGGTTGACGTGGTCCTTTCCGGGGAATAACGGCTTTCCCTCGAGCATTTCGGCGAAGATGCATCCTGCGCTCCAGATATCGACTTCCACGTCGTATTTTTGCCAGGTGAGCATGATCTCTGGAGCGCGGTAATATCTTGTCGAGACATATCCGGTCATCTGGGGGTCTTGAACTCGAGCAAGGCCGAAATCGCAAATCTTCAGATCACAGTTCTCGTTGACCAAGATATTACTGGGTTTTAAATCGCGATGGACGACGCCGGCGGAATGGACATATTTTAGACCTCGCTGTATTTTTTTTTCACCCATTAGTCTTCTGCTCTTTACCAAACGCCCGCCACGCCGAGGACACACGCACCATGATTTGGTAGAGGAAATATTGGATAAACTGCTTTTCTAGAGGTCTTGATGTGAGAAGTCGGTGTAAGTCTGTCCCGAGCAGTTCTGTGACGAAGTAGCTGGTGGGCGTGTTAGCGCATTGTGGTAAGTCTTGGGTTCTGTTCTGTTCGTGCATACATGTCTTCAAGGGGCGAGATGAAAATGTCGCTGAGAGAGATGACCTGGGGACTGGTGTGAGCATTGTTTAAAATCCATGCGTGGGAAGACAGCTGCGACCAACATTTTCGTGTCTGAGATGTTTCAGTAGTTTCAGTTCTCGGTATGTTCTTTTAGCCAGGACGGGAGTGCTAAAGGGCTTCATAATCTTCTTGACAGCAACATTTTGGTTCGTGAGCTGATCTTTCGCGGAGCTGTACCAGAACAATTTCAGATACGGTTAGTTGTTGCGTTCTTGGGTCGAAATTGCTCGGCGCAATGATTATTCGTTAGGCAAAAACATGACGTACCAGACAAGACCAAAAGCACCCATGCCCACAGGCTGCAGATCCGAGTATCTGTCGTAGAGGATTATGTCAATTCGCGGTCCCTTAGCAGGCAGCGCTGCGAATAGCCGGCATACCTGGAAGTGATCTCGAAAGTCGTTCCGAAGATCTGAGCTCGTACGAATTCGGCCATGGCGAATAGCAAGCTATAGATTTGTATTGGAGGCGGGGTTGTAAAAAAAAAAAAGTTTAGACGGCGATCAAAAAAAAAGGGTGAGACGACAGAACGTTGTCAGCTATCGAACGAGGGGGGGAAACGAGGGGCAGAAATCTAGAGATGGCCGTGTACAGTTAGATCACTGTATCTAGTTGATAGGACGTAAGCAAGCGTTGCCGTAAAAAGGTAAAGTAATGTAAAGTTTTTTTTTTTTTTTGTTTTTTTTTTTTTTTTAACTTTCCCTCTCTTTTAGTTAATTTTTCTATTTCTTTTCTTGGTCTTTCTCTATCTTTCCTCTTCTTCTTCTAATTTTCTTGAAGGGAAGGGGGAAAGGTAAAAAGAAGAAGAAGAAGGAAAAAAAAGTTAAGTTAGGTAGGTATAGAGAGGATCAAAGTTGAATGAATGGTAATCTTGAAATGCCGTTGAGATTGAAAGATTGGAAGATGGGAAAAGTGGGATAAAAGAACAGGATTTTCCAGTTGAGAGTTGGGCTGTGCTGTGGATAAGGTTTTTGGAACACGCTGGAACGGCGATTTGAGATTCGAAGACACTTCTCCAGTGGCGATCGCGATCGAGGATTTCTATGTAAAAATAAGAAACAAATATGCTAAACCACTTACCTCCTAGCAGCTGCACTACCGTGCGCGATGTACCTCCAGTTATTATTTAAGATCTCGTTTCTGGGCTAACCCTGGCTATACGCTTGTGCGGGCGTTGCGGGCGTTGCTGGCAAGTCGTGACAAGTGGCTGGTGCTTTTTCTGAAAGACGCCCTAATAATTAAAAGTTGGAAATGATAAAAGGTTAGGTAAGAATACAAAAGTTACTTGTACATATAACAACTCCGTGCCAGGTGGGAGACTGTTGGTAAGTATACCTAGGATTAGGTTGTTGAACAAGTACTTATACTAAATTCGGACGCGTAAGAAAAAGAGGAGGTAAAATTGAAGAGGTAGAAGCTGGAAGTGTGAGCTATCACTCTACCCTTATTATGTGCTTGAGTCACTAGTTGTAGTAGGAGAAGCTAGGCCCACTTATAAACGGATTACATGTACAATATAATACCTTGGTAAGGTATACCTAGGTCCAGGTAAGTTAGGTACATTGAGGATTATGTAGTCTTGGAAGTGTTAGTGGTGATTGTATACATAGCTCTAAGTACCTACAATAACCTCTTACATGCGTATATGCGTACATACCTACATACATAACCTCATACCTAGCATGGTCAACCACGCAGCTCTAGTCGTGTGGTCTAGTATTAAACAGGTGTCGTTTTCAAGAGACCCAAGAGCCCAGGAGCCTCCAATAATAAATGCGGTATTAATTTCATACTGTCGGCGTGGTTGTGTTGCAATGTCCCTGGGAAGAAAGAATAAGGTAAACTAGGCTCAATTCAGCGATAATACGATAACATCGGATTATAAGGTATAAAAGTATAAAATCATTCAATCATGCAAAGAGACGGTATCATGCCATGCCCTGTCATGCCCTGCCATGCACGACTATCTGATGTCTCCCGTGCTTGACACCCCGGGTACTTTACTTGCAGCCGATGCTCCAGCATCGCAGTTAGTACATTCCTTACCCTGACATATATGTATACTATATCCTCATATCATAATGCCGACTAAAAGACACAAGTACATATAATTATCTGTGACCGTACGGATGTATACTGATAAGTCATATACATAGGTATATACTAAGTACCTAACCTAACTAGATTACCTATGAATAGCAACAGTCATCGGAGCGAGGGAGAGTAGCAAGATCAACCATATTCGCCCCTCAAGACTAGGATGAGATCGTACAGAAAAGAAGAAAAAAGTTTTTTTTTTCTTCCTTTCTCGAAGATGGGATTTGACAGAAATGCCGTCCCAAGGTGTCCTAATATTGTAAATGCGAACCTGACCGCACGTGGTGGGAAAAATAGGGTGTCGATCTCTGCTGGCAACCGTTGATAGGCAGCGTTCGACAATATAAAATTCTTAAAGAGGGTGGGAGGAATGAGCTGCCGCGCCGGGTTTCAGTAGGGTGTTACCACGAGGATCGGCCCGTTAAAAAGCTACCTGTCGCGACTATATATAATACACTCCCTTGTAAGGTATTGTAGTAGTTAAACTGGAAGCATGGAAAGCTTGACGTCTTCTTCTCGATAGATGAATACCTAAAAATTAACCAAACCTTGACTTATTCCCATTTTAAGATAGTACTGTAAGAAGCCAAGGCCTGAGGAGCTGTCAAGCCCGAGGCGGCACAGCATGGGGCTCTTAACCCGTGGGTTGCATTTTATGATAGGGCCTACATACTACATTGTTATCTTTCTATTTGGTGCTGCCCGAGCATGAAAAGCCATTTGTTGAATTTGTGACAGCAGGTAGCAGATTGTTTTGACCCATAATATGCTTCGTCGATGTTTGTACGTTTATATGATGCTAGGTAGACAGGTACCCTAGATTACCTACCTAGGTAAGGTATGTATGTATGTATGTATGCATGTTCTATAGACAGTAAGCACACCGGGTCGGGGATCTTTTGAGTTGAAGATGCATAAGTGAATAGGACCACAGGTATGCATAGGACAACTACTACCCGTAGATGCTACTATAGTACATTGGATGTAGCAAATGCAGTAGATGTGCCAACTTCGCTTCGCTTTACTTTGCCTTGCCTTGCCTTGCGTTGGTGAGTGTGACCCTGATGGTAGGCTAAAAGCGCCGACGATGCTTGAGTTAGGGGGTTGACCGGCAAAGGTTCCAATACTTCCGCCCCCTTACAGCGCTCTGCCGACTCCGAAGGCGGCTAGAGGGATAATCGAGCTACATACCTCATAGTATAGCCTGCCTGTCTTACGAATTGCAACTCGATATAGGCACCTCGATAGACAGTTATCTGACATGCGGAGATAGAGAGGCTGCAAAGCTGAGATACCTTTCCCATTAACAGAGATGGTACAATACCTGGAACTGGAATACCTAACCTACCTACCTAACCTAAGGTAATAATAGGTAATAAGATGCCTGCTCTGAAACCAGCACGACTAGCCAATCAAGTTAAAGCTATCCTCCTCTTAGGGCCGAGTGACGTCAGTACTAGTGTTCCACTTGGGTTCGGCCGTTGCCCCTCAATCTCAAATTTATAGCTAGCTCCAGTGCAAGTGCGAAATCCCCAGGTAAGCAAGGTATATGCCTACCGCCATGTAACATTGAAATCCCAATCCCCTTTCCCTACCTAAGGTTAGGTACTTACGATGTATGCGGTCGGCAACTTGATCCGCAATTCTACATAGTATACGTTCGGTCATCTTGATAGTAACACAACAGTAATATTCATGGATGGTAGTAACACTGCAATAAAGAGCTTTGCTAATAGGATATAGTTACCTACCTAGATACCTACCTAGATACCTACCTAGGCATGCTAGGTATTAAACAGGTTGGTGGTTCCTTGACAAAGAGCCGGTCGAGGGACAAGATTGAAAGCACCTAATCTACCTTACTTACCTGTATACATCAACGCCAGGGTCGAGTACATGTCCCTCCAGGATCCGGTCGCATGCACGGCATGTCTTTACAAAGTACCCGACAATCGAATCCTAGGTGCACCATCGCCGATGCAGCATGTATCCCGTCAGCCTCAACTCCTGTTACCAGCCCATACATACATACATACATACATACATATACCTCTTACTTATCTACATCTATAGGACACAACCCCCAAAAACGACAAAAGAGGGCTCGTGACCCCGTTTTCCAGCAGCACTAGCCGTTTCCTCCCAACGAGGCGGTCTACCAAAAACAGAGAGAGAAAAAGGGAGGGGGGCAGGGAGAAGTAAAGAAGAGTTAAGAAAAAAAATACCAATGGGTAACCTTGTCAAAATGACCGCCGTTGCTAAAAAGGCCGTCCCTCACGATCCGGCGAAAGGCTTCTCGGCTCTCCATCCTGATTAGGTAGGTAAGTCCCGCAGCAGAGGGGAACAAGCGGAGGGGAGAGGGGAAGGGGAGGAGGGGCGAAGGGGGAAATTGTTTTTTTTTTTTTTTGTTTTTTTTTTTTTGTTTGAAAATGGAGAATTAGAGGGCCGCCAGGGCCACGACTTAGGGGCGCTACATCGCGATGACGTAGGCGGGTTTTCTTTTACTCTCTGAGGTCGTCAATCGGAGAACACACCGCGATACCTGGTAACTGGTATCTTAGGTTAGGTACCTACCTAACTTACCTAAAGAAACCGGAAGTTACGACATACCCCGTACGAAATGGATTTCCGGGAGTTGGGGAAGTACGAGCCTTTTTTTTTTTTTTCCGTTACTCTTTTTCTTTTTGATCCTTTCTCCAGATCAGATCTTCACTTAACTTTGACATGCAGAAATCCGGAGCATTCGCTCCCCACCCAGTTCGCAATGCTGCTTTGGTTTCTCTTGTGAAACTTGAAACTCTTAAACCAGATGCATACTGACTTATTTGATAAGCAAATTCTGCAGGATAGCACTATACCCCAACCCTTAGGCATTACTTACAGCTACATTACGGGGTAGTTACCTCTGACGTCATTCTTCAAATCCCAAGATAACCAGCGACAGCGACAGCGACAGCAACAATATTGCACGTGTCCATACATCGCTTAATTAACTCGAACGAAACATCTAGTTCGTTTTACTTCCAATTAGCTAAAATACCTATTCGGTCATATCGTACGAGCGCAGGGTTTCCTGTCGTAAGAAAAAAAAATCTTTAGTAGACGATATCGTCATAATTACACTTTTTTGAGGGTTGGACCCTGAGAAAGTTTTTTTTTTTTTTTCTTTCTTTCTTAACCTCAAATCAAGCTGGACCCTGACGATCAGCCCTTAATGTAAGGCTGGGGAGATCGTCTAGGGGATCATCATTGTCCGATGTCAATTTGGACATTTGGACCGACAGACTCTTTGTTCTTGTCAACCAAACCTTCCGGCCCACCAGCCCGTCACCGTCACCGTTGATGCCATGAGGAAACAAGTTGTACCCTAACCCTCGTGGACCACAAACTCCGCCCACACCGGTATACTGACTTTCTCCATCCCACATACACGAGGACCTAACCCCCATCCCCATCGAGCTGTGACAGTACCTAATGTTCAAAGCGAAGGGCCCAACCATGCTCGGTGACATCACTTGCCCGGCATATCTCTCGCGGGGTACAGTTACCAACCTTCTAGATCCGGGACCTTTTGCGAAGCCAACTGTAGACTACCTAACTACCTAACGTATTCTGCACTATTATGTAGTTTGAAGGGCTTGTTGTACTGTACCTGAGGGCCGACAGGAGTTACGGGACTGTCGGCGTTATCGGACAGTAACTAGGGTTAGGGTTTATGCAGTTAGTAGTTATCAACTCTAGTATTAGCCGCCTTCTTCTCCATCAACTCCGCTCAGCATACCTCATATAATAATTGCCTCAGGAGTCAGTTTCTAGTCTTTAACATCCGAGGCAATTCCGAGCTCATTTTATATAATATCCTTTAGACCGACTAAGGAATACTGGCTGAAAATTCCCCGGATCAGATGTGTGTTAACAACAATATACCGAGTTAGATAGATGGCTTATTGATTCCCCGACACTTGGAACGAGGCGTAGACAAATAGTTTGAGATTGAGAACATGCATGCTATTCATTACTCCGTTCTCTCCCATAAGCGTAGCCCGTGGCGTATTCCTAACCTTTGTCGTGTACCTAATAATCCTTTCACCACCATCAGCCTCATCTGAATATCTATCGGGATATTCACCCCGAGCTTCATGATATGATGAGTATTTGAACCCTTACTACCAATCGCTAGGTACCTATATACAACTCCTCAATTCTGGAGCCCTTACATATAGGCAACCACTTATATATAAATGGCGTAGTTATCCCCATTCATCCGTTCCTTTCCAAAAACAAGAAAAGCGACATGGCGTGACTTGACTTGACCTAGACTTAGGACTTAGACTTATCCCGCCTACACGGCGAGGGGCTCGACGTTCCAGATGCCCTCGGCGTACTCGTTGATGCAGCGGTCGGAGGAGAAGAAGCCCATGCGGGCGACGCTGCGGATGCACTTGGAGACCCACTCGTCCTGGTTGCGGTACTCGTCGTCGACCATGCGCTGGGTGTCGAGGTACGACTGGAAGTCGTCCGACACCAGGTAGTAGTCGCCGTGGTCCCGCACCGCCGACATCAGCGCGTTGAAGTCGTTCGAGTCCCCGAACGTGCCCCCGCTAATCGCCTCGAACACCTCGCTCAGACCGGCGTCGATCGCGTGCGTCCCGTACGTGTGCGCGTGCCGCAGGTCCTCTACGTCCTCGGATAAGGTGCCGAAGAGGAATATGTTCTCTTGCCCGATTTCCCGCGTGATTTCGATCTAATGGTAGGTATGTCTGTCAGATTTTAAAGATCACAAAGAGGAAAGAAAGAAAGAAAAAAAGAAAGAATAAATAAATAAATGCTGCAGGGAGACTTACGTTGGCTCCGTCGCATGTTCCGATAATTAAGCCGCCGTTCAGCACGAACTTCATGTTGCTAGTTCCGGAAGCCCTGTTCGCACGTTAGCCACCTGTCATAAGCGCTCCGGATATATGGTCTGATAGGGGAACTCACTCAGTACCGGCAGTGGAGATGTGTTCGCTGATGTCGGAAGCGGGGGTGATCATCTCGGCCTTGCTGACGTTGTAGTCCTCCAGGAAGATGACCTTGAGAAGATCGCCGATATCCGGGTCCTTGTTGACGACGGCGCCGACGCTGTTGATGAGGTGGATGATCTGCTTGGCCATCCAGTAGCCGGGGGCCGCCTTCCCGCCGAAGATGGAGACGCGCGGCAGCTGCTTCTTCCGCTCCTCGGGGCTCATGGCCTTGAGCTTCAGGTACCGGTAGATGACGCCGAAGATGTTCAGCTGCTGCCGCTTGTACTCGTGGATGCGCTTGACCTGCACGTCGAACAGGGACGACGGGTTCACCGTCACGCCCGTCGTGGTCTTGATGTACTTGGCGAGCCGCACCTTATTGGCGTACTTGATCTCCGCCCACTCCTTCCGGAACTCCTTGTCGTCGACGAACGCCTCGAGCTTGTTGAGGAGCGTGAGGTCCTTCAGGAAGCCGTAGCCGCCCACCTTGCTGGAAATCAGATCCGAAAGCCTCGGGTTCGCCTGGTGCAGCCACCTCCGGGGCGTGATGCCGTTTGTGACGTTGGTGAACTTGTCGGCGCCAAAGATGTTTACAAAGTCCTTGAAGATGGTCGTCTGGATGAGATCCGAGTGTAGCTCGGCGACACCGTTGACCTTGTGCGAACCGACGACGGCGAGGAACGCCATGCGGACCATCTTGGGCTGGGATTCTTCGATGATCGAGACCCGCCGCAGGAGGTCTCTGTCTTCTGGGAATTTCTTTTCTACGGATTGCAAGAAGAAAAGGTTGATGTCGTAGATGATCTGGAGGTGGCGAGGTAGAAGGTGTTGTACCAGGCCAACGGGCCACTTCTCCAGAGCCTCAGGCAAGACTGTGTGGTTCGTGTAGCCAAACTAGAGCCAAGTTAGTAGGTGGTTAGAACCTAAGTATGACTGATTTTAAAAAGATTACTCACGGTCGCTGTGACTATCCGCCAAGCCTCGTCCCATTCAAGGCCTTCGACATCTACCAGTATCCTCTGGAGTTCTACAATGGCCAATGTTGGGTGGGTATCGTTGAGTTGGATGGCGACCTGGTCAGGGAATTCACTCCAGGCACGCTTAGTCTTCTTGAATCGGCGGACGATGTCGTAGAGCGAAGCAGCAACCCAGAAGTACTGCTGTTTGAGACGTAGCTCCTTTCCACGGTCAAGGTTGTCATTGGGATACAAGACGGCACTGATGGTCTCCGCTCTCTGCTGGTCCGCTACTGAGCTCTCGTACTCTCCGCTGTTGAACTTCTGGAAATCGAATTCGCCACTGGCAGCTTTGCTGGACCACAGTCGCAAGTTGTTAGTAGAGGGTGTGTCGTAGCCAGGGATCGGCACGTCGTAAGCTACAGCAGTGACGGTTTCACCTCCTTCCCAGAAGGCTACCGTCTTTCCGTTCTCGTCTTGAGACTTGCGAACATTGCCGTAGAATTGGATCTAAATCTTGTGTTAAGTAACGTCTTGTAAACGCAGACTACCTGCCATTGAATAGGAACTCACGTCGACCGTGACATCGTGTCTTGGGAATTCCCACGGGTTGAAGTCAAGCCAGTAGTCAGGAACCTCGACCTGGTATCCGTCGATAATCTCCTGCTTGAAAATACCATAGCGATATCTTAAACCGTAACCCCAGGCGGGGTAGTTCAAGGAGGCGAGACTGTCGAGGAAGCAAGCTGCAAGTCGTCCGAGACCACCGTTACCCAATGCAGCATCGTGTTCTTGGCCGATGATGTCTTCAATGCGGAATCCAAGCTCATCAAGACCCTCTGAAGCAAAATTAGTATAATTGAACCACTTAATCGAAAAAAAAAAAGAAAAAAAAGCAAAAAAAGAAAAAAAAAGCCGAGTTATATCATACCTTTAGCAGTGGTCTTAGCACCAATGTTGAGCATGGCATTGTCCAAAGCACGTCCCATTAAGAATTCTAAACTCAAGTAATAGACACGCTTGCTGTCTGTGAAGGTTTGGCGCTGCTGAGTCTTGTTCCACTCCTTAACTAGACGATCGCGGAATGCTAAGCTTGTAGCCGAGTAAGCAGCCGACTCGTCGCAGTTGAACATGCTACGAGCCAAAGTCGTTTCGACATGGCGAACAACCTCCCTCTCGAACTCATCCTTTGACTTGAAGCCTTGGAATTGGTGCTTGGTCCATGTCTCGCGTTGAGGCTCGGGGATCGCCGCTACACCGGGGGTAGTAATAGTAATTAGTAGGTGGTCCGATTATAATGATAAGGAGGTCGACTTTTTAAGAAAATGAACCATCGAAGTCACCGGTGGAAGGAAGAGACATAATATGACTTATACAAACCTTCTACGCTCTTGATCTCGCTGGCACCAAAACCTGTGAAAGTGCGCTTATGTTTGGGACGAGAGATTCCTGCAGGGCTTACGGAACCGACTATATCGACGATAGGTGCGGCTGTGGAGGGGCGGCGCTCCCTGGTTGGTAGACGTTCTGTGGACGCCATCTTGGAGCTTTACACTTATAGCTCAACGTTAGTTAAACCGCCCCAAAAAAATAGAATAGAGCCTCTAATAAAAATACACAGAAAGCTGAGTGAACTTGGTAATTAGAAAGAAAGAAGAGCAGCCATCCTCTTCTTCTATTGCAAGTAGACAAACGATCAAGAGCTTGTTGGCATGACAATACACTAACTACTCGACATACCTAGATAGGTCTAAGGAGGAGGAGCTAACGATAAGCAGAGCAAGGATAGGTGGTCAATGATGGAATGAGGGGGCGGGGTGAGTCGATGGGGATTGGAGCTTTCGTTCTTTGGTAAGAAATGAGAGAGAGCTCTCTCACTGGGTTCCTGGGCTTCGATGTCGATCAACCGCGGGGTATTCGTCCGGGACCACTCCTCCTTAACATACAACAGCACTTTCCTTTTCCCACGAACTTGGGGGGTGGATGTCCTAGATATTAAGAGCAAAAGTAAGGAGGAAAGAGCAAACAAAGAGAAACCTGGGGACATCGAGGCAAATAAAGGGGACACCACCTTGGTAATATTTTTTTTTTCGAGAGGAATCGGCGCGATGGTGGATACTGAGTTACCAGGGGGGAAGAGGTTCCCAGTAGAAATCATGCCACAGCTAAGGCACGATGACGACGTGAAGCTTGCGAGAAGCTGCATGCGCCATGCTGTAGGAGTATGAACCCGTTTAAACAATTGGCAAAGAGGGCAGCCCGCGAGAATTGGCCTACCTACCTGACGTCTAAACTATAGTCTGCCAACTCCCAATCACTATGTCTTGTCTTATTAGAGAACTGATATGCGGATAGGAAGAAGTGACTGGATGTATGTATGGATGGACTGATGGAGTCTACACGGGTAATGCGGAGAGATATACTACCTTAGCATGTACGACTAGAACCACTCATATAAGCTCATACAAGTCTAGAGCTGTCAGCTAACGCTACTTACCTATGCCACCAAGTTCCTTAGCTTTCTATTACTTTAGCTTTCTCGCTTCGAGCCAACAGTCTAAAGGTATGCCCCAATACCAGTACGACTTCAGTTGAATTTAGAACCCCATTCTAGCCGTTCGAAGCGCAAGGGGGCTTCTGGGAAAGGACTCGTTATATTAGGCATTGGCTGAGTAGTTCATGGGCCTGTACAACTTATATGTATTGAGTAGCTATGGTATGTATACCGACGTAAAGCACTCGGTTGATTATTAGTACCACCCCCTTTTTATCGATATTGCAGTGTCTAGGATATGCGGCTCGTGGTCAGTATCCGAACCTTTTTGGACCAAGACTCGCAGACGGCGGCTCTGTTAGTTGGTAACGCATCCGACCTAGTATCTGCAGTGCAATTCCATGTCAAGCAGCGTACATACCTAAACTTGAGATGATACCTATGCTGCATCTTCATATACTCAAGACGGCTGGCTGGCTATGTCATAACGCCCTGCAGATGCTATGCTACCTCTTCGCAACAAAGGTCGTCTGACTGAAACGGTTACGCATCCCATCCTTTAATACCTCCCATAAGTCAAGTCCACAGCATCACCCGCAATATATATAAGTCACACACTCATTTCCCCCGAGCCCCTCGCTTCCCATTGCCGAGCTGTGCGCAAAGCAGCAGCGTTAATAATAGAAAGAGCGAAGAGACAAGAAAGAAAAAAGAGCCCATCCAGAACTGCACCCTTATAAGTCGTTTGATGTTCTAGATCCATAACCCCGCCTTGGGCTTTAGACATCGACGCCCACCCCTCTACACGCCCCTCTGCCCCTCGGCCATCCCTGTCAGTTTCGGGCTATTAATAATTGGGATTGATACGGCCTGTTGTTTATCTTGGCACTTGACTAAATGATTTACATTACATAGGTTAGGTACCTAACCTAACCTGAGAGACGAACGATATTATGTACATACATGCATGTGATACGAATGCTTTTGCATTCCTTAGGTCCTCGAAGGAAAAGGAAACGAAAAGATATTGGCTATATTTTCGTAGAGTTGCTATTGTTCTGCTGGGGTAACACACAAGGTAATATGATTGGGACGGTATGCGCGGGTAGATTCTGTGGGGTTTACTGTACCAAAAGATTCGCTCAGTATTATAACGAAGTTGACCTAGAATATTCGATTTTTTTTTTCTCTTCGTCGATAGAATGTAAGTATATTTTAAGGTATTGATAAAAGGCATACTATATCGGCACATCGCTGGTTCAGTGTTTACGTTGAAGTACATGGCTGTGAAGAAATAAAAAGGGGGGCCTGGAAAAAGATGCGAATCAACAATTGACACGAATATCATTAAGCAAATAAGCGAATATGGTGCATTCATGACTTTTCTCTATTGGCTTTAACGCTCTTCGCATCATTTCGATGCTGCCTTTTGGTTTGTTTCATGAATACCTAACGGAAGGACGCTTCAACTAGTAACTATCTCCTCTTGGGACGTCCGCTGGACTATGAGCTACCAAATTTCTGTTTCCGGTGCCCTTATACAGTCTAGACTCGTCTATACGAGTTATATTCGGCATCTTTCCCAATTCCGCTATCGATCCATGTCGGATGATGTATGTAGTCGTGGTGGTGGTGCCTATCAAGCATCGGGCGGCTTCATCTTCGTCTTCTTCCGCTTCTCTTCCTTTCGCTTCCTTCTCCTCTAAGTAGAAAAATGAAAATCAACCATCTCTCGCCGGACTCTTGCGGTCAGTTATTTTTCTGCCTGCCATTCCACGTCATTCCCATATGCCGAAAAAACATATTAAAAACCTGTGAAATCGTCGAGGCCCCTGACGCCTTGCAAGAAAACACCAAAAAAACAAAAGAAAATCTGTGCGGTTCCCTGCCTAAAAACTCCTGCCCAATGCTTTTTGTGGTTCTCACCCGCGGAGGCCATAAAATCAAATCCTGGTGAGTCGTAAACGATAAAAGAGACGAAATCACAAGATGCCCGAATCCTTAAGCGCATTATTGAGTATCGTTTCCTTTACAGCCGCAAATACTAATCGAATGTTGGACGTATCCGTTGCCTGGGTTAAGCTAGATATCGAGTGTTAGCAGCTAGGAGCAAAGTCTTTGATGGGGACATGTGCAACATACTGAGGGTATAGATTCAGGTGGGCCCTATTGACCTGGTTGAATCTCCATAGCAGATATTTCGCAGCTTTGTTCACATCATTACCACCAGAGTAATCTGGGAAATAGTTTCCTAGCGGCGACCTAGGAAGCTTGACTTTGAATATGTCAACCTTGTTCAAGAACAATATTATACTCGTTCTCAAGAACCATCTCGAGTTGACGACCGAGTCGAATAGTAACAAGCTCTCCATCATACGGTTCTATACAACATTAGCTGAGCTGATTATGCTTTTGGACGTCCTTGCAGAAATACCTGGCTACTCTCTTCGAGCAGTACCTGATCATACTCGCTCAACGCCACGCAGAAGATAATGGAGGTCACATTCTCGAAGCAATGTATCCACTTCTTGCGCTCACTTCTCTGGCCACCGACATCGAACATGCTAAAACCACTAGGTTAGAATCTGTACCCAAACAGAAGTGCTAGTCCAGAGCTCTTACTGAATACTGAGAGCTCCCATCTGGAATCGGGTTTCGTAGATACCAGTCGTCTTCGTTCGAGCGCGGAGGACATCCATCTCATTCGGCAGGTAATCCGGAGCGCAAATTCGCGATACCTCATCGAAGAAGCTGCAAAAGCGGTAAGCAAAAAAGGAACCATATCGTACCAGCTTCTTTTACTCACTACTCAGCTGAGTCCATCAAGTAGAATTCCGTGGCATGCTGCATGAGCCGCTCGATGCATGGATCATGCCATAAGGCCTGTACTGCCGTCGCAACTCTGGGCTCAATATGTGCCGCCGGACCCGACTCGACTGTATATCCCAGCAAATAGTCACAGTAATCTTTGGTTTCCGGGCTGCTCGCTTCGATATCGAATTGGTCCATCGCGATTATAACTGCTTTGGCGCATTCGATTAGGTTCTTGAAGACGGTGGCGCGGTAGTTGAATAGTTCATCTTCTGAGTAGCCTTTTAAGTGGATGATCTTCATCTGCTTGACGATCGTCGACTTTCCGCTCTCGCCGGAACCTGGTGAAAAGTTTCTTATTAGTCACCGCGAAAATCGAAGTATCAATGGCTGAGCATGTGAGCAGGAAGGGCTGTTTATGCTTACCCAATAAGAGAATTTTGCATTCTCTTCTTAGTCTCTTCGAATCCTCATCGAGTGCACGATCAATAGCTTGGCTCCGTTTCTTTTGCTCCTCTTCCTCCTTATTGGAGCTCATGCAAGCCCCCATCATGTATAATGATCGCGTTGGTTTGGAAGCCAACGCGATTGTGGGTACGTAGGTAAATTGGTTAATGGTAAGTGTTAATCTGGAGAGCGACAGGGCGCATATAATGTAGCCTGCGATGATTGTCGCTCAATGGCACATGCTGTGTTTACACGGTCTGTGGGCGGTCAGGGTTCTGCTAGCTGCAACAGCTCTGCGCGGGAAATAAGTTGAGGACCGCGCTAGAGTACAATTTGCTATAAGTGCTTGGACAATCCAAAGACTAACAGAGGAAGTACAGTGATGGCCGTGTTTCTTTGTTCGACGGGGTTGACAGGTGGCCTGGCAGGTAGTCCCGATAGATGCCGTCTTATTAGCGGTGAGGAGGGAGGTTGAGTTGTGGGTTCCCTGTTGACCGAGGGTAGCTTCTCGGGGGATTGGGTTGTATGAGAGTATGAAGAGTGTAGGTCGATACAGCGAATGAAGTGGTAATCAAGGGAATATGACGAAATTGATTGACCAAAGCTGTAAGAGGTTATCTAAAGAAGGGAGGTGGTCAGCGCTAACTATCCCCTTAGCCTTATGGACTTTTTAACAAGTCGACTTAGAAGCGAGGCGGTGCGGCGCGAGAACAAAGTTGCTAGGCTAATTGGGAAGTGTGTAAATGGCAAATGGTACATGGTAAAAAAAAAAAAAAAAAAGTTAACAATCCCGGCCGCGCCGGTCCAAAAAAAATACCAGGGAATACCTAGTCGATATCATGTATGTCTTGGGTATGCTAGGTATGGATTATACAAAAAGACCTAGTCCTTATGTATTTTTTAAACAACCAGACTTTTTTGAAAGTATTTCGAAATATAATTTAAATAGGAAGGTTTAATTCTTTTCCTCCTCTCATATTTCTTCCTCTCTTGCTTGCTTGCCGGCTTGCTTATTTGTTGGTTGGGTTTACCTACCAATAGTAATATCGCGAGAACCTCTCTCTTAGAGACTTTTCCACTTATCGTATAAGTGAAGACTTGGTACTCTTTTGGTCGCTTGACTCTCTGTGTAACAAAGTAACGAGGAAATCCATAAACGGATGGCGCGCAACAATGTAATGGTCTTAAAGAACGGGACGGGAACGGGATGCGAGTCCAGGGGAGTTGCCAAAAAAAAAAAATAGATTGCAATGCGCACAAATGTGATGGTGTTTCTTTTCAGCTCTGGCAAGATGACCAAAGGTCGAGGGAGGTAAAGAAAAACAATCGAGGAGGGAAATCCGACTTAGCCTTGCAATGGCATAGCGGGATGATACAATGTAGTAATCGGGAAGGGAATTGAAATCAGTATGCTAGGCAAGGCATGTATATACGTATATACACGAATATATACGCGACTAACTAATAAGCAGAAGGGAGGGTAGAAAGCAACGTTGATGAAACTGACGATGATATTTGATAACAGGTAGCGAATATAGAAACTGGTTGTATTTACTCACTTTCTTTTTTATATATTCTTCTCAATTATCAACGCACACGAGCACACGCACAATTCCAATTGCCCTATAAGAGAATAGCAATATCGACAGTGGTAATTCTTCTTTAAAGTTTTGGAGTAGGAGAATTACTCGAGGATGGGATTGGAGATCAGTGAAGAGAAAAAGGTGGAAAAATGCCGGCGCTCACGGCAATCAATGGGCTTTAACAAGGTTTAGTTTCACGCAAGTAAGACCTCACGATGTCACTCTTGCAAGGGGAAGAGAAGAAAAAAACAAAAACAAAAAGAATTATAGAACGAAGAAAACCCAAATATTAATCAATCACGCTTCACGAATTTCCACTTGTGCAAGGTCGCGGAGGATAGGGCCTCTTCACCGTTTCTTCTGTTCATCGGCATGCATCTGAGGTTCCCCTCTTAAATTCTCCAGTCTCCAGAGCCCCGAAGGGCTGAACTTTTTTAATGGTTCACTGGAAGCTGATATGTAAAGGTTTCGTCAGATGATTGGCGGGATGGATTTTTGGTACTATGGTACGCATTTTAGTACCGTTGTTGTTAATGGAGGTAAGTAAAAACCCTTGTCAACCCTTGTCAACCCTTGTCAACCCTTGCAATCCACGCTTGTTTTGAGCCGTACCTTTCGGCTTAGAGCAAGGGGGGCTTCCAATCGCTTTTATACCTGCGGTACTTGCTCGATTGAATTTGTGCAGGAGTTTTCGCCCGTGGCCGTCCAGTGCCCGTAGCGTCGGGTTATGCCGCATGACTGAAATACATAGTACGATACAAAACATAATACCTTGATAATAATGGAGTTGCATCTTGGTATTGTACCGACATTATGTACGCATATGCTATAGGTCAGGTACCTACTTCACCTAGGGTACGTACTTTAGGTAAGCACGCTATTAACCCCTATGTCTCGACCTAAAAATAAAATGTTTTTGGGACGGAGCAAGCCTGATGAAACTATTGAACACGCGTTGAGCGAGGTCTTACATTATGTAATCTAACATGTTTCTTTTCTTGTGGCACAGAACTTGATCGGTGTTAGTACATCCATATAGAGGTACCTATACTATTCGTACTATTCGTACTTAAGTTACCTTAGGTGACTTAGGTAGGGATTTTGTAAGTTTAAGATACGTGTAACTACCACTAGTTAACAGGTAGTTAAAGGAATAATAAAACTAACCTAGGAAAGTTTATCATGTACGAAAGCTTCGTTGCCTTACGACACAAAAAAAAAAAAAAAAAAAAAAAAAGACTTGACCCACAAGAGCTTCATTTAATCCTCATAGGTCAACAGCGCCAACAGCTCAACGGGGATTATGCCATACCTATCCCCACGAGCTGCTGACGTTAAACAAAGCAAACCACATGGGGCCCCATTCCATTTATTTAGGGCAATCAAAATCGTTCAAATCGAGATCAATTGATACTATGTACACTACGAACTGTCGAGTCAAGCACACGGAGAGAATCGGGAATAAGCGCCTTGGTCCTTGGATCTCCTTGGATCTCCTTGGATGCCCTCGGATATCGTTGCTTTCATGGAATACCGCAGATCTTCTTTTTCGTTATGACTCTACCTAGGAACGGCAGCTGCCTATGGTTGAAAAAGGTTAGCGACAACCTTCGAAATTTTTCTGTCCCATTGGCCCGGTTTATCGTTCATATACTACCATGTTTCTCTTATCACCTGCATATATGGCTGCAGTACACGGGGGGCCAATTAACTACCACCGCTTCCCGACCCAATTCGAGCCGGCCATTCGTTCTTTGTGCGCCCAAAAGGCCAAAGGCTGCATCTAGGTAGCAACGTGCTCAGGGGTAACTTGTGTAGCAGTCTAATATGTTTTGGTTTGCCAAAATGGAGGCTCAAGGCAGCTGAGAAGGTAGGCTACCTCGCGAACTAAAATCTCAACTTATTGTCCAGACCTCTCGGTATGACCCTATTCGTCGGCTCATAGGTTGCCCCCCTTGCTAATGAAGCTTTAAGCGTCATTCACCGCTCTATAATTAGAGCAATGGTTAGGTACGTAAACGGTGCTCATCAGACGGGAGGGACCAGTCAGCGGCAACAGGTTCTCAAACAGGGATTATCAATACCGTCGTACTTTCGTTCTCTAACCATATTCAGCTGCAGTTGCATACGTACAGCTCGCGCAATTCGAAATTCGGCTACGGTTACCCTACAGGCTTAGCTAACTGATAATATAAAGTGACCGGTCGGATCGAGATGCAAAAGATTTAGGTACTCAAGGAAGAGCACTAACTAATCTATACGTTAACGCCTACCTCTTACTACCTAAGTTAGTACGGGTGAAAAGTTTCAAGCGAAGTAGGCTGATAATGCGTTAATAAGTATCAGGCACTAAGCTGAGGTTTATCCCTTCAAGCTCCGTCAACAACTATCATGGATATCCCTATTTTACTTCCCATTACCCCCCATTACTACACAACAAGCTTTTTTTTTTTGTTTATTATTATACCATCATTATCATAAGACGATGATTTTATGTGTCAGCAGCACCACGCCTAATACGCTTAATGGTCGAGCCATAAACCATGGCGGGGCTTTTCGGACACGACAACGCTGTTTCTCATCCTTTACCTTCTCGCGGTGTGAAATAGTTCCCCAAAACTTGTGTCCCTATATCCAATCACAGCTAATCTTCTGGCCATGGCTGACCGAATAAGTGTAGATCTAGTTTATAACCAGCTATCCCGCAGGTCAATACCACCGGGTATGTCTCCAACTGGTCACCGCCGGCTTCTCACCTCTTGCAGATAGCACCGCATATCGCCCCCTTCTCGTCAGACACCTCCCTGCCCACGTGTTTGATGTGCCGCGGAAGGGTGCTTACTTGACGTAGGTAAGACACGCATTCAGTGTCGGCGCCTCATAGCCCTCAGTCATGAAATCCGCGGCTAAGATAATTCGGTGTTAACCGAGATCTTGCTCGAACGCCAGGACCACGCAGGAGCATTCGAGAGATATCAATATCGCCGAGTCCCTAATCAATTTGTTAATTAAGTCTTATGCTCGTTATAAGGCTGATACTAGACTTCGCATACATTATACATTCTCAATTATAACCCTGAATAAGCGTCTCTCCCGAACATCTCGACACTTAAAGTCATTACGTACCGTTATCTTTACCTAAAATTATTACTAGTTATATTTCTTCCTTACTTATCACAAGTACCCATCTATAACAATACGATGTCTCCCACTACCTAATGTAAGTTATACTCCATTAACTATCCTTATTACGCATAAGAGAATAGAGACCAGGACTAACTAGTTTAAAATCACTACCCTCAATACGAGGTCTTGTTTCATGAGAACTTGTAGAAAGGAGCTATGGTATTCTACGTTGCCAGGTTAATGCGAACACAGCCTCCTCGCAGAGAATTCGAAACTTCTACACCCCTTCCAGAACATGTTCATGCAACCCCCACGTCATTCCATTAACTCCTGTTCTTCCTTTGTTCTTTCTCAACGCCGGCCACTATGGCGTCTTTCTTACTGTACTTATCATCCTTGCCTTGGTTTCTATTCTCATCCCTGAAAGGGATTCCTGCGGCTGACGAGGGTGCAGGCATCGCACGTGGTTTCTCCCGTCTGTGCTTTGATTTGGCAGGGTCCTAAACCATGGCGCCAACCACGTGTCGGCCGATTCCGTCTGTGTGCTTTGATTAATACGTTCCTACGGCAAGTAAGGTCCTGATATCGTCTAACCATTCGGTCCTTCAAATACGAAATAGTTACGTATATGAGGACTTATCCCCAAAAGTATGTCAATAAAGTAGTAGCCTTAGCTGGACTAGTTCGTCCAGACTATTTGAGGGAGTTATGTAATTCTGGTTCTACCACTATCTAATTGTCTCTTTACCATAGAAACTTGATTTCATAGGCGAGTTTGTGTAACTCTCGTCCAGTCGCAAAAGCGCGTCTATCTGGTTTCACAGTCGAGTCGCCTTACGTTACACAGTTGTTTGTCCCATTACTATGTACGGAATACGCTGTTGCGTGTTGGGTCGATCGCAATCTCAACCCGGGCTCACTGAGTGGATATATTAAGGCAAGCATCACGATTCTGATATGGACAAGGGGGCTTGGATATCTTGATCCCCAACCTCCCTATAGCACGCGAACCGTGTCGGAACGCGCCCAGCCACGATAGCCGAGAGTAAGTAAGGGAGGTCAAGATGATAGTTTGTTCCTCGAGGATTCTAACTTCTTATCCTTACTCCCTCCACCTTATCCCCCAGTCTCCTTTCGCGAAACTCGGCTCGACAATTTTTCCTTGCATGACAGCCTCGCATTTTCTTGGAGCGACGGTATTGTCCCCGACGGCGAAGCCGAAGACGACGCCCCTGCGCGCGGCACTACGGACCATTTCGCGCTGCTGGGCTTTCCGCTGCCCTTCCAGCCTCCGTTTCGCATTCTCTTCCGTCTCCTCGCTTCGTTCCGCTCGTCCCTTTTCCCCGCCAACGCTGCCGTTGACCTGCGACACAGTTTGCGGGGGGCGAATCCGAGTCCCGCTTCGTACCGCCATGCGCGCTAAGACGTCACCATCTATAGACGAATCGTCTCCATTATCATCGAGATCTACGGCGCTGTCTCTGTCCTCTGGCGGTTCTGTAGTGCTATCATTTTCCCTTCCATCGTCGGAGATTGATGGGAGAACTCTCGAGGCGCGGTTCTTCTTTCGTCCGAACGTCTTATCCGGGTCCGCATAATCTCCGAACATAGCCTTCTCTATCTCGTCGCAGGAGACAATGACGCGTCGGTCGCCCTTTACCATGCGCTTTTTTGACTTGTTACCTCGTTGGCCTTGGCTAGAACTGTCGCCGTTTTCGCTGGAGAGCATACGCACGAACATAGCTTCGATTTCGCGGTCCATTTTTCGCGGCTTACTGTTGCGACAACGCTGGGAACAGTAACTCGGCGCATTGGAATCGTGACCTACCGCAATGTTTGTCCGGCGTGAACTTATGACTCTGCCACATGAGCGGCAGTAAGGTGTCGATTCGCCACCTGGTAGAAGGTAGAACGGGGCCGGCGTTGCTTGCGACTTACCGGGCCTCGACCACGAGTCCATCCAGCTCATTGTGATAGGGGACCAAAGAGCCCGTGAAGAGAGGTATGGTCGTAGATTGTATCTTGTAGACGTGTTCACAAGACAAAGCATAGACTAGCAGGTAGGTTCCCAGAAGCTCTTAGGCCAATAAGTAGAAATGTCACTCTGAAGTACCTAGAGACGGGGCTCTTATGACCTGATAGTCTTTAGTTGTGAAGTCATTCAAGAGTTAAGAGCGTGGGTGTAAGAAGTTATTCGACCAAACTGATACTTGGATTCATCCCAACACTGCATACAATCCTGAGTATAATGACGTCACTAGATAGAGAGGAACGAACCGAAGTATTGGATCTAAAATGGTGGTCAATCTTATACACTTCTAGATAAGAAGATCTGCTAGGTCAATCTTTAGCTCGGCTTGAGACAAATTTCTATGAGGTAGTATATTGGATACAATAACATTCATTAGGTACCTAGTCAACCTTATTAAGTTGACTTATTAACCTGTACAACTGTCCGTCTTAGATATAACCATCAACATCACGAAGCCTAAGTCGACCAAATCACACCCGCTATTACTCTTGCATATAATCTTTAAGACCGGATAACACCACAAAAAAAAAAAAAAAAAAAAAAAAGAAACGGCTTGCAATGTTTGGGTGCACAAGCTATCTAGATTATCTCGTGCTAGATAGCACCTTCGCTCACGGTCTTGCAGACCCAAGCATCTTCATAGCTAAGTCTACTTGCCTATACCTAACCCAACGCTAACGCGAGCCCTCAGCCTCGACTTCACATAACTACTGCCCCTCCCCCTATTGCTATTACAATAGTACCTAACCTTAGGTATGTAGTAAAATAATCTTTCTTAAAATAAAACGGCATAGCGTATCGTGCCTAGAGTTCCCACTCCTGGCTCAAGGCTCAACTTATCCCAAATTCACGCTGACGTATCCCGCCCAACATCCATCCATCCATACATCAAACATCAAATAACTCATATCAGCGCTATAACATGTGCCTCCTCCAAAAGCGAGAGAGGAGGGAAAACAACAGCAACAATACATGATAATAACAATAATAAATAACACACAGCCTACCCTTGCCCATCCTAGATTCCCAGTTCCTCAGCTCCTCAGCTCCTCAGCTCCTCAGCCCCTCATGAGCATAAAACGTATCCCTCCCGATATCGAAAATAAATAAAAAAGGAAGTAGAAGAAGAATAAAAGCCGAAAGGGAAAAGGGGTATACGTCGTCGAGTGAGTAAGTAGTAAGTAGTAAGAGGTAAGTAATTTATCGATAATCGTACCGTGCCAACCAACCATATATCATTAATATTTTTTTTCCCTTTCTCCTTCTCCTTCTTCGCCGCTTGATAACAGCTTTAATATATCATAGGCAAGGTAGGTATCTTTTTTCTTTTATCCTTTAAACTTTTTTTCTTCTTCTTCGTTCTTCCGGACAAGAGAGGGGAAGAAAAAAAAGCCCCGGGTATCATCGTGATCTATGCAATGACTTCCATTTTTTCTCCTCGCCAGTTAGCTGCCCGTCTATGAATACTTGTGTGGTGTTATTGCGTTAGGTTGGGTACGCACTAGAGAATAACTAGCATAAATTTTGCTAGATAGATAGGTAGGTAGGTATATAGATAAATGGTGTGTAAAAAGAAGCAGCAAGTCCCGCGTCGGGTAATCGTGTAAGTAGGAGTAGTAGTAGTAATAGTCGGACCATTTATTGGCTTGAACGACGACGGAGGTAGGTAGACTCGCGCTAGTACACGCCCGCTCTGCTAGGGACGGGCTGAGTCTCACTAGCGGGAGTCAGCGAGCCGAGAGACCCGTATTTGCGGTCCGTGTTCTTTCGGAGGGAAAGCTGGAATCGCGGTTTCTTCTCCTTCTCCCAGCTGTTGATGCTGGCGTTATCTCCGGGATGAACCGTCCTGATCGAGCTTGGGTCGAGGTGGGACTGCGGGAATATTCCCCAGCCCTTTGACGTGGTGCCGGACCAGCACCAGTGATCAGTGTAAGCCCCTGGCGAAGGAAACAAGGCGTTAGCATGAATTGGAGATACTACCGAACTGCTCAAAGAAACTTTTGATGTTGCTGTTGCTGTTGCTGAAAGAGCAGTAGTAGGTTAGGTAGACCGGGGAAAAAACTCACAGCCAATATTCTTAATAACGTCTCCCTTGTCGAATTTCAACCACCTATCGTCGTTCTTCTGGTTCCACTTCCATCGCGCCACGGCTTGCACGTTGCTCGTGCCCTGCATTTTGATCTCGGCCTTCGGCGGCACGTCGATCTGGACGGAATCGGCTTCGAACGCGGCGCGGACGCCGTCATGCCAGCCGATGCCCCATTTGCCTTCGTACTTGACCGGGAACTCGATACCGACGATCCTAGCCCCGATGGCAAAGTGAAGAACCGGGTCCCTGCCGGGCGGCGACCGCATGACTCCATTCTGTATCTTCCTCGTTTCCGTCGCGATGGCGGAGGGCAATCTGGAAAGCTCCCGAGAGAGCCCAGTCATAACCGAGAGCGTCGGCGGATGCGGTAGGTGCAGGTCGAAGTTATCCCTGTAGGCCGGCGGTATCTCCGGTCCTTCGATAACGGTCAACCCTTGGATCGCGGGGAGCGGACGGGGATGCTTTGCTAAGTGAGTGAATAATTGGGTCTGGTTGAAGAAGACCGTAGCATCGCTCTCTTCTATAGTCTTGCCCTCCTGAATACAGAACAAACAGCCGTACAGCTGTTCCTCGACGTGTCGGATTTGTAAATGGCTCTTTTGGAGTATACGCAGTCGAAACCCGATATAACTGGAAGTGAAACTGCCCGAAGCTGGGTAATATGTAAGACGGGATCCAATAGCTAATAAATTGGTACAAGGGAGCTATTATCTTACAGTCGTTATTCAGGTCTTGCTCGACCGACTTGAAGTCGATCTCAAATAAACAGTGGTTACACTTTGCTACAACAGCCATCGAGAAACCCTATCTTCTCTGTTAATACCGCACGCGGAACAAACATGACATGCAAAAATATATAGTGACTTACACCAACGGGCCGTTTGATTTTCTTGAATCCAAGGCGGCCAGCCATGACCTCCTCTGCACCTTTGCAAAACCCTTTGAGCTTGTAGAAGGAACTATGCGGGCCTATCGAGCAGTCCGGTTCCCGCGTGGGAATGGGCTGCTCTTCCGGCATCGGGTTTTCCGCGTCGACCGGGATCAGGCCCGAATCTACGGTTCCTGGAATCTGCGTGCTGGGACGATGGGCTATGATGGTAGATGAAGAGTGGTTAGTAATGGTCCCCATGCCGGAAGATATGCTGCCGTTCGTTGCTCTATGTTGGTAAATAGGCGGGAGTCCCGTGTACTCTGGCGGTTGGTGTCCCGGGCTGAGAGGCTCCACTGAAAAGACCGAGTTTCGATGCGTAGTAGAAGCGATAGCACCAGTCGTAGCAACACCAGGGTTCATACAATCTACTATATCGAAAACCGAGCTGTTAATAGACTCAGTCGACGGGTGGCGATGGGGACGACGAATTCCTCTCTCTTGATTTCTCTCTTGGGCCCTCTCCTGAGCTATTCCCTGAGCCCTAGCCAAGGAAGTCTGTCTCGGGGGGAAGCTTGGGATAGGTGGCAGAGCAGTCTTTGGGCCCTGCGTGTTAATAGCAATGTTCTCGGGGATAGAAGGGGTATGGCCAAGTACGGAAGATGTATCTGAAGGTGACCGACTAGTGGACAGATCACGCAGTTGTCCTGGCCACGCAGCAGAACCCTCGTTAGAAGGTGACCGACTTGCAGACGTAAAGCCGCTATGGGATCTGTATGTGGAACCCTGCGTAGAGTTAGTCCAGCGATTCCTCTTCATAGGAGACTGAGATCCGTCGCTGATCGTCCCTTGGCTTTGCGAAGCCGCTCGCATTCGGCCGTCTTCGACGTCCCTTTGGGTTAGATTGAGAGAGTCGTCGGTTCCGCTACGAGTTCGCAGGGGCGCGGCGAGGCTACCAAGGGGACTAACCGGTTGCGCTGGAGGAATAGTTGGGGAGTCGCTGGGGACAAGGGGGCGACGTTCCCATCGATCTCCCTCGACCGAATGCTCTACGGGACTGACAGGCGGGGCCATTCCGACCTGCCACGGGTCGGCTGAGGGCGGTCTTGGCGGGTGTTCCGAGGTGGCATCGGAGACTTCGGAGCGGTGCGAGTTGCTTCTTCGGTCGAGATCGCTCACTGATCGCGGGGGTAAGTTCGCCTCCAAGCCTTCGTCGGGGCCGGCCACCGCTCCCATCATGCTGCTCAATTGCAGCTCTGTCTCTTCCATCAGCTTTTCCGTCGACATGTCCATTGGAGGGTTGACGACAATACTTGTTGTTGGTAATTGCCCATAATGTAGGTTATTCACGTGGTCAGGGGCTGCTGACGGTGCTCTACTTCTTGGAGGGGGGGACTGTAGTAACGGCGGTGCGGGAGCAACCAGTTTCATCCGTTTGAGGATATCCACGATCTTCGGCGCAGCTCTCCTCGAAGCCTTTTGTAACTCGTCGAACTTGGAGGGATCGAAGTCGTCAGGCTCAACGTAGTCGTCGAAATCCCATAACAAGTCCTCCAGCTCGGATCGGAACTGCGCGATTTCGTCTAGTGCGCACGAATATGTTTGGTCAACTTGTAATTCTCGATTGGCCTATTATAATTTCTAGACGAATAAACCTTACCGTTCTCCTTGATCGCATCAACAAAGTTAACGCCATACTCCTCAAAGTTCTTAGTGCAGAGCGGCTCGATCCGCTTCAGAGCCCGTTCGCCTTCTCTAACTAGGTTTTGTGCTGCCTTGAGCATAAGCGGTGACGTTTCCTCGTCAGCATTTGGCGCATTTTCAATCGCTGTGTTGCCCTTTTCTACGATCTCCCTAAAGGGCGCGATCGCGAGCCGTTCGACTTCATCCGTCATGATGGGCCAGCGGGTATGGTTAGAAGACTGAGCGTATACAATCTAACGCACACCGCGAGATATCTATGTATTAAATCGTCGTGGGAAGTCGGGAGCTCCAAATTTAGCAACTAAGACGGAGATATGGGAGTGGAGCAGCGAGCCGACAGGCTGGGTGTCTCGCAACTCAGCCTTCACAAGCAGTTTTACATCAAGGTTGCGCAACAACGTTGGCGTAAACCGTGATACATAATGCGAGATGAGAGAAGAAGGAAAAAAGGGAATAGGAGAAGAGAAATGAGATATCAGATGTAGACAAGTTCACCCCGCGGCACAGGAAGGCTGAACTGAACAATATCAGTTAGAATGACGACCCCCGAATTCGCTAAAGTCTGCAGCGATAGCTTACACCCATAGTATCATCGATTGCCCGGGGCATAACGGAACTTTCAAGGGTCGAGTGGCGTCTTTTTGGGCCAATGCAGAGCAGACCAGTGCATGGTAGGTCATGGTAGGCTCTGATCCTGGCTTGCGTGGACGCTCATGTGTAGGTATGTATTAGGGATTACCTAGGGTATTGAGGTATCAGGGTTATCAGGGTATCTGAACCTCATGTACTCCATACCCGCGTAGGCATTATCCACGTCTAGCGTCACCGCCTGTCAAGACTCTGATTGGACTCTAGGGGGTATATGGGGTTATCCAGTATCACCCCCAGCAGTTCTACGTTCGACACTGACAGGGGCAGTGCACACGTTCCACTGGCTGGCACATTAGCGCTCTTCTAACCATTCCGCCCATTCCACTACCATTCTACCATTAGCGTCCACAGCGAAGACCTCTCGGTTTGCGAATCTAATGCTTTAGAGGACCCCTGTTACGGTCACTATCACAATCCGTATAGTATGCCTGGGACGAATGAGACGCACTAGCTTGATAGGAGACATAGAGGCTCCAAATTATTAGATTGCTAACGTTTGAGGACCCAGAGGAAAGCAGTCAAGAAAAGGACATCGTCTCCGCAAGCTTAAAAAGAGGTACTTAACCTAACACAATACCAAACTCAGCCGTTGAGGCGGTGTTACATACACTATGCGGAACTGCCACGTAGTAATTACCTGTGATGGCATTAACTAACCTAACACGATTAGGAGGAAGATTTACCTACTTAGACCTAGGTAGGCACAATACATAGGAGCATTAGAAGTAAAGTACTGGGGAATTATAGACATAATACCAACAGTCGAAATCGCTCAGTTTTAGCGGAACGATCTTCAGATCACGGTGTCACCTACTTCAAAAAGCATGTACTCTCCGGCAGTCTCTCAATCTACTAAACCCAGGAGTTTGTTCGGGTTGGGGTAAAATGAGCGGGATGGACGGACTCTACCTCGGCCATACTCGACCAATAAACAGACGATCCTAAGGATTATCGATCACCTTTTTTTTTTTTTTTTTTTTTAATTATTTCTATATAACAATTCTCCATAACAGAGTCCGGGGGAGGTAGAGTATTAGGTAGTCAGAGCAATTGACAGGCAATTATTAACCTAGTTGATTCCAGGACAGTGGAAATGAGTTTCGCGCGTGTCTGAAGATGGGTACGTGAAAGACTGGTCTCTGACCGTCTGGGCTGGCAAGATAGGGCGGGAAGCTTTCGCGATGGATCTGAGTCAACCCACCATCGGCAAATGCATCTCCACCGAATCCTGTACACTTCGGACGAATCAAGAACCTCAGCGTATCTCAAAGGAAGCTTTCTCTGCTGACTGGCTAACCTTACCGTAAATAAGACATTTGTTTCCTTGAGCTTATCCCTCGCCGTGGCGATCCAAGGCTGCCACCGAAAGCTTGCCCATGTTACGCTGAAGAGAGATGAGACATGCATTCACCACGCATTGATAGAGGATTGAACCTAGAGTACCTATTCGCATAATTTACGAATACAGTACTGTAACTATATCGTTAGTAATTAGCACTCTGTTTTAGCTCTACGTCATGGCATAATATTGTGTCTTAGAACGGTGAGCTTGTGGGCTCTCGTTGGGAGATTAGATTCCCACCAATAAACGATAGTTTCTGGTTATGGTCTTCGTCGACGAGAAAACATGTGGGAACGGGATGTGAAAATGGAAAGACGAAAGACGAAAGTAGACATAGTAGACGAGAGCAGACCCAAAAATCCAATTCTCAATCCCCATCTTCATCCCACTTAAGTCGGTGGGGGAAGTTTTTTAAACCCCGGACATGCAGCTGATAAATAGTGCGCATGTGCGTGCGAGCTAGCCTACATTGCTTCGTCTTGGCATCAGGGCTGATGTAGTGTATGTACAGAAGACTTCCAGGCAGCTGGGACGAGGCAAAGTAAGGTATGTATACGGTCCTAGAAGCCCAGAGAAGCTTGCCCAGTGTCAACATGTTGATGGAGTCAGTCTACAAGGCAGATTCTATAAGAGGTCCTCTATCCATCCATCCGGTTCGCGAACACTCAACTACAAAGAAGCCTCGTAGGATTTTGAGGTACCGGATAACTATCATATCATTCTGTTTGCCTACTTTTAGGTAGTAAGTATCTAACCCATTAAATGGTGCGGCTGAGTTATTGTTACTATTACCACGGTCCGGATTTTCGGTATCGAAGAGCATGAGCCGGGAAGATTCGATACAGACCTAGCAAACCCAGACAGTACTTTATACTACCCGAACGACTAGTAAGCAAGCTACTCGAAAAGCCAAACACCACTGAGTTTGCCAATCATATTGTATCGTCAAACTTGCAATACAGCTAGCTCTCCACCGTCTACACTACGATATCTTCCGACTCATTAGCGCGCTTCTTCTGTATTCTACCCGACACTGGACACAACCTACTTCACAATGGCAGCTCACGTGCACCTATTGAGGCTCAACGCGAATTGGGCTCCTCTGAGTAACATAGCTCGAGCTAGGTTTATGTGATAATAGATGGGTGGTATTGGGGTTAGGTAGTCTAAGATCAGCAACTAGAACCCGACCTTCCAAAACTCGGCTCCTAGGCACAACCCCAACCTAATGTCTTAGATTCACTTGTACCCAACCGAATGATACCAGGTACCAATAACCAAAACAGGCCACGGAGAGTTTGTTCACCTTGTAGAGCTGTACTCGAATCCTTCAATGGAGCCCATCCGGCTAACATGGTCCATCCCAAAAAGACACCCATGACCAGCTTACCTGCTTGCTTGGGTCCTCCGTCCAGGGGTCAAGCAGTCTTATCCTATCGCCTTCACCTTAGACGGGTTCACATGCTAAGCAAGGTCAATACCATCTTTTGTACATAGCAGGATGGTTCTTAGTGTATGTTCGTACAATCAAGGCGACTGGACGACAATTCTTTTGAAGACCAGGTCTCCCCTCTCATCGATACCAACGTAGTATTCTCAAAATCTTAGCTTCTACCATGAAGCTGCCCCTTGCATCTGTTTTCACAGATGTGGTGGGGACTGTCAAGCCCTTTTAGGTGAATTCAACGTAACATGCGTTGCATAGCTTCAATGATAGCGTATCTATCTGCATGCATACCGTCTTGTCAAGTTGTCACCAACGACATATGGTATAGGCCGGTTTCGTGCTGGGTCGGAGGATGCCGATAGCTTTTCGGCGCAAGTATAGAACTCAGGCTAATGTGATAGACCTAAAATACCGAACAAATATGCCTCCTATGATAGTAACTTATCGTGACCTACACCTAATAGGTAAAAGGAGCAATGATTTCGCGTTACTAGAACTGACTTACAAGTTGCAACAAATCAAATTATAATAAACAGAATAACCGCCATCATCACGAATTAGAAACTGCCAATAGTTAATGAATGAATACAATATCTACTAAAAATCTGATACGTCGTGAGAGTGGCATATGTTTAGTGTGTCCCACTTGGCAAGCAAAAGAGCAAACAAGTATTGCACAGAAGTGTAGAAAACGTCATTTAGTGAGTTTCATTTGAAGAACCTCTTTAGATCTCACGATGAGAAACTCATATGGTACAATATGTAATTCAGCCACCACCTAAGCGTAACCTACAGTAGTTGTCTTACACAACAGCGATGGCTGCTAAATAAAACTGCACATGAATTTCGTGGCACAACTTTCTTAGAGGTCACAAATAGGTAAGCATAAACCTTTAGGTATCTAGGTAACAGGCTCTATCAACATTGATATCAGCCATAACTATCAGTCATACTCACCCTAAGAGGTATCTATCATATGTTTGAAAAAAAAGATTTTTGAATTGCGGATTTTAATGAACATCCTTCCTAACCACCTAACCACCTAACCACCTCAGCCTACCTCATACGTCTTTGCAGATAAATATGCCTACGGTATATTTATCCCTAACCCGAACAACCGCACCTATATCAAACCGCAACTCCCTATAATACACCACCTCTCAAAAAACACCAACACAATTTCCCAAGTAGGTAACAAGGCAGGTAACATCACCCAACGGCGCAAAAATCGGAAAATGTCCGAGACAATCAATCTCCCCCACAAGCCCAACGCCCCGCTGTCCTACCGACTCGTCCCGGGGCAGGGTCCCTTGTCAACCACGCACCTCGTCGTGTTCCTCAACGGGCTCATCGGCTCCCAGTCCATCTGGGACGCAACGATAGAAGATCTGCAGCGGCGATGGGACGAGGGGGGTAAAGATGGCCTCGCTGCTGCTGCTAACAATAATAACAACCACCCGGCGCTACTTACCTACGACCGATACGGCCAGGGGGACTCCGCGCGGGACCCGGCCGACGACCAGCATGGCGGCGGCCACGATATCAGGGAGGTCGTGGCGGACCTGCACGTGCTGGTTCGGGAGATATGGCGCACCAAGATAATAACAAAGGCCCCTTCTACTTCTACTTCTACTCCCACTTCCACTTCCACTTCGGACGAGAACCAAACCCCGAAGCTGGTGTTCGTCGCCAACAGCATCGGCTGCGTGATCGGGCGCTTCTACGCGCAGACGTACCCGGGCGCGGCGGCGGCGCTCCTGCTTCTCGACAGCAACATGGCCAACAGCGACCAGGTATCCCTGTTCCCGGACCCGGACGCCCCGGGCTTCGACCCGTCCGCCCTCCCATCGGACTCCTCGGTCGAGGACCTACGGCGCGCGCGCGCGGGGTACGCCGCGTATTTCTCGCCGTCGGTGCCGAACGCGGAGCACTTGGACCGGCGGAGCATCGCGTCGCTGCTTCCGTTCTCAGACGCGCCGGGGCTGGCGGGGGAGCCACGGGTCACGGTCGTCGGGCACGACCCGGAGGTGTTCGCCGAGGAAGGCTGGCGCGGGTCCATGAGGGTGCCGAAGGGCTTGACGAATGCGTACGTGAACCCGGTCTGGGCGAGGTATAATGCGGGCCTCGCGAGGCTGACGAGCAAGGATAAGGCGTGGGGGCCGGTGATCGCGGCGGGGTGTGGGCATTTCATACAGAAGGACGGCCCGGGGCTGGTTGCGGGGCTTACGGACCAGTTGTTGCGGAAGATCGAGGCAGATGGTGCAGCGTGAGGGGGAACACGTAGAGGGGGTGCGGTATTCGAGGTTACCTGTTTTGCTTCTCGCGTATGTACGCGCATGTACGATATGGCTTCTACGAGCATCGCGACGAGTTCATCCATGATTTTGCCATCTTCGGCCATTGCTGTACCGGAATAGACTATAGATACCCGATAGTGCCGCTTCGCACGACGACGACATTACGAAACGACGTTGGATTCAAGAGGTACCTCTATTCATGACACCTATCTTCACTATGCGACATGTATTTTCTTTCCTTTTCTTGCCTGTCCTTTCCGTCTACTATAAGGAAATTCTTCGCGCGCAACGTTTCTAGTTACACAGCCAACGGTGAGTAGGAGAACGACCTTCCATCCGTCTGTCTACGGTAGCGTGCGTAACCTATCGCCGAGTCTTCCCCGGAAGCCGAAACACAAATGTGCATGATAGAGACGGTCGTTTTCGGCAACCCCAACCACGTAAGGTAGGTATTACAACGTTGCGCTCCACGTAGTATTTGTACAATACCATCTCCCCCACTGGGCTGAGCTTTGACCTCTATTCTTAGAACCAGACTGTACGTACGTACCACGAACGTGGTAGATCTGCTACTGCTACTGCTACTGTTCCTATTTCCGGATGCACCGTGATTGCTGCGACTCGGAAATGCCAAGCCCTCGAATGTGAGGTGTTCGTTGGCCTGTGAACGGGCCGAACGTCCGCTTGGGTGGATGTCGGAGGATAGGGGCCAGGCCAGGCAGACGGCTTAATTCATCTGATAATGTGTAGCAGTTAGCGAAGGCAGTGCTTGCGGCTGTTACGCTAGTATGTATCTCTGCTACCCTTTTTGGTAACTAGTCGGCGCCCCCATGACAAGCGGTGTTGGAGAGGTCTGTGAGGTGATAGGGATAGGGCTAAGCCGTCCACGGTCTAATCGCTTACGGCTAACTATAATGCTAGTAGTTGAAGCTAAATAGGGTGTATTGTTTTTGATAAGTGTCTGCAGCTGTACTGATTCAATACGTAGAGCTGATGCGGTGGGAACACTCGTGCTGGGTCTTTCTGTCTGAATACCTAAGAGATCCTTGTATGCAGAGAGGGTCTGCAATGATGCGTGTATTGGCGATATATGAATCCTTGGCTTAGCTGAATACCAGGACCAAGACCCTTAGTATTCGACTACATTGACCCGATGTTTCTTGCTCACATAGTTTGTTAAACCTGACCGCGTTGTTAAACCCCATCCAGCTATAAGCTTGCTAGAACGAACGAGACCGCAAAAGGTCTCTAGGCAATGTGCGAGGGATAGTAATGTGAGGTCCCTGGTCTATCCCGGGGATACTATGCTTAGGTTGGTAGAGAATAATGGTGATCAGCCCCTGTAGCCATTCTGAGTTTGGAGATCACTCCTATACGGACGTCTGGAATCCAGCTACTCTTCTGCGAAGTGACAAATAACGTTTTGAGGATCGTAGGAGCCTAGGATGGTTGTAAATCCTCGTGCTACGCTTTTTAGAGATGGAGGATAGGAAATACTAATACCACTAGTAGAAGTTTGCCCTTGGGGTTCGACGGGAAACTTCCCGTAACGGGCAAAGGATCGCTTGTACTGAAGATCACATGGAGGACGGTAGTGTCGTGTACCAGTGCATCCTTCATCCGAGCATTACTTTCGACTTCATCGCTAAATGGCGCCATGGAGACTCCAAATAAGTCCGGCCGGTCATGCCAACTGACCAGGCGCGAAGACGGCAGACCGAGAAGCGTATACCATGTGAACTTCGCCACTCCTAAGTATTTGGCTCTTACCAGTACTCGCACGGCTGCCCTTGTTAGGTAGAGTGTTATGTTACCCCGGAACTTATGAAAGCAAACCAAAGAGGTAGACATAGCAATCGTTGGACAAAGTCTTGGTTGTATCGTCAATTTCGAGAACAAGGAACGAGAATGACTCTCTTAGAAGACTATAGAGATGGAACTTTAGCTGCATCTGATGTAGGGTATTATTTCGTGCTTCAGAGGGGTACTTTGGTATATCAAGTTGGAAGTAATGGAGCAAATTTCGTTGCCAGTCACTTGTCCGCCGAGAGTGCTTGCTTTCACAAACCCGTATCAACAATGAATTCTATCTATAAAATAATCTAAAATATCACCAACGTGTATTGCTAAACTTTAAGGACTATACCTATAATTAGCAAAACCAAGTCCACAACGACTTTATAGTTATAGTAGAAACGGCTAGACCTGTAGGCTCATTTGACGAAAGGAGTATATTCAAAAGTAGATGGATTACTAACACGTCTAGACAGGATTTGCCCTCAAAATTTTCAGAAGAACTTAATGTTTATCTCGTTTATTTTTTATTTTTATTTATTTTTTTATTTATTTTTTTTTTTTTCGATATACCTCCTCGGCTTTACTAGAACACAGGGCCAAACCAATAGCTAGCAAGCCGCCAGCAAGGTTAGGTTCCATGGGCACTCAAATTCCATGCTATTTATAACGAAATCAATCGCTCGGAAGCTGTTGAGTTTAGTTTTTTCTTTATTGCCTTTTTATCAAGCCGCGACTTTGGCTTTTGCACCAAGGCGGTAATTTGCAATGCCTGTACGGGTTTTGTTCGATCGTTGCACTCTTCCGGCGGCATTTTATATTGCTGAACTAGTCAACAGCTCCGCCTCGAGATATAGAAGTTATTGGCCCAATGCCCAGCGATTCCCGCTCAGCTTCGCTGGTACTGGGTACCACAACGCTGGGTGGATAATAGGAATGGGGCGAGCCAATTCCGCACGTCCAACGCCACGAACTTGATAGCTTCTTGGTATGACAATGACGTGCATGTGTCAATCAGCGCCTCTAATACGAAACGATAGGTGACGTATATTATTGACGAGTCGAATTCCGATTTTTGAAGATTTCTGTATACTATTTGTCTTGTTAGTATTAGTGAGTATCTAGTTCGTCCGATATACGATGTACGTGTTGCATACGTTGCATACGCTCATGCATGCAGCAGCAGCAGCAGCAGCAGCTGGCGCCATCCCGTTTAAATGAACTTCAAATGGTCGCTTCGTCCACGTGGTCCCGCAATATCTGCACTTCAGCCTGGTGCAACAACAATTCGCAGCTACCAAGCACGTGGGGAAAGGCTGCGACTGAGACATTAACAACCTACGGTCTCGTTCATTGTTCCAGAACTTGTCTAGAAATTAGAAATCTCAACTGAAATTTCCTTATCTGGATGTCGCTGGCAGCCTGTGACACTTTTATTTTTATTGATGAATCTTCTCAACGGAGTAATTCATAAGACGATGTCAATATTCAAAGCTTGAGAGACAACTTTGATATGCTTCGTGGTGGTTTAGACCATTGGCCCTCTGACCAGGTTTCGATGATAGTATGCGATGTGTGTTAAGCTAAGGCTGTTCAAAGAGAGTCACCTCGATTATTTTCTTCCTACTAGATAGAAGATGAAACTAAGGGCTGCGACCACTTAACGTTATTTTGTAATATAAAGTTTAAATGAGTTTCAATCTATCAAATCCCATCCTGAGACTTGATATGGCTGGAATGATTGCCCATTAAAGTTTAACGCATGGGCCACCCCACAGATCTCCCGTCCCATCTTCCCCACTTTACCGCTTTCCAAATGCAGGGTCCGATGCTCGGTAGGTGGCTCGATTTAGCTCCACTGTCGTCATTGGTGGCTGACCCGTTAGCTGACCCGGGCTGACCTGGAAACGAAGGAAATGACATGGGATCAATCCCTAAAAAAAATATGACCATGCAATAATGTGGGCGGTCTACGGAACTGGTCTGCTGCCTCTGTCTTTTCCTCCTCCTCTTCCTCTGCCTCCTCCTCTTCTTCTTCTACTTTGAAGAACTTCCCACACCAATGCGTCAAAACGAGCCGATCCAATTTCAATTCTTCTTCTTTTGGCTTGGTCATTTTTATCCTCCTGTCTTCCCCATCTCCTCGTCTGCGCATCGGCAACTCCAGTAATGATACTACTGCCGAGTTCAACCACAGCCTTGTTACTACTTGCTTCGGTTCTTAGATCATAGAATAAAACCTTTCCCCAAATGCCGCCGGCCAAATCAAAAGCGAACCACGACGATGCCAAGTCGGAGACTGCGAGCGTCAAGGATCGGAACGGCCACGGATCCAATCATAACCATTCGAATGGAAAACTTCGACGTGTTGCCAGTTCCACCGGCTCGCAATTGCGAGACGTAACAACCGTTAACGGTGGCTCGTCGACTACGTCGACCACTGCGTCACAATCCAACCACACTCCAGGGGTAAGAACACAAGCCAATCATTCTATGCTTAAGCACCTACTTTTCCAAGTCAACAACTTACAATTGGTTCCTTTTCTCTTCCAATAGCTACAATGGCCGTCCTTCGATCGAGATGTCCTCCACGACTACCGTCGCAAATATCTCCTCCACACCCCGACCGCCTTTGCCAACCCGTACCACCACTGGGTGCTCTCGCGACCCGGGATCGGCCTGCGATCGCCCACCATGGCACGAAGGCTCGAGTATAGACGCCAGAGCAAAGAGAGCCTTACGAAGGCCGTGAGGAAACACTTCAACGCTCTCGGCGTGCAGGAGACCGACGTCATCGTCGACTTCGTACACAAGGTCAGGAATCCCGGCGTCGGGAAGATCAAGAGGAATAAAGAGGCACCGCATTCTTCTCCATTACCATGATAATACATGTTTACCTATCTACATATATACCCCCGGAAGAGCGAGAACAATTGGCTGCGCTTCTGGATTAGAGTGCTTCTCTGATTGTTATACATACGACATCATAGACGATGTCGTTGGGACTCCTATCGAGTCTTTGCATAGGTACAACTGGTTTTCTCGCATTTTTTTTTTCTTCTCTTTTGCATTATCCTGGAGTTTTAGCGCTTGGGTGGGACTTCTTCCAACGAGAGGAACTGGGGCCGACGACTATGACGACTGACTGGGTAACACACAATTGGGATCAATCACTCCAAAGGCTCCATGGATAAGGCGTCACAGGTATATAAGGGTTTTTACTTGGGACGAAATACCAATTCGGTTTATGTATTACTATTACAATACTTAGATAGAGGTCATATGTGGCCACGAAATATTTATTTACTTTGCTATTCTTTTTTGTTTTTGTCATTGTAGAAGATGTTTATTATTAATTGTTTCCACTTTGCGGGTACCGCTTCTTTTGGTTCCTGACTGCCACACTCTTTTTTTTTTTTTTTTTTTTTTTTTTTTTGACTTTTTGAGTT
This sequence comes from Daldinia bambusicola, assembly GCA_022478815.1. Classification (NCBI taxonomy): domain Eukaryota; kingdom Fungi; phylum Ascomycota; class Sordariomycetes; order Xylariales; family Hypoxylaceae; genus Daldinia; species Daldinia bambusicola. The sequence goes on from MU284233.1 coordinate 55,436, forward strand.
TCGCGGTTCTGCAATGGCGTTGGACCGAACCCCTCACGCGGGACGCGCTTCTCGCATTTCTTATTACTAATTTAAATTGAGATTGGGCCGCGCTTCTTTTAAGTGGTGCCGCCGAATTCAATTGTAAAAATTGGAAGCGGGTAAAACGCATGTAAGTGTTATGTACCTAGGTGCTTACACATTAGAATATGTAAAGGGATTTGGTGAATTCAATTACTTCTCTGCAGCCTCTTTGTAGGTTTGCAGAGTGCATTGACTTGGAAAGTTGATTGGACTTCGAACCACGGAAACATAATGAGGCTTAAATGGAGGCTAATCTATCTTGAAACTGCCGGAGTAGCGTAGCCTTTAAGACCAGTATTAAACTCCTCGACTCTTTAGATAAAAGTAAACTTTGATGTCTCAGAGCTTAATACCGTTAAGCTTACTATTGACGTATCTAAGCTCGTAGATTCTTTGCTCAACGTTACCTTAGGTAATTCCCTCTATCTCCCATGGTTTTAAATAACCTGCGGACTTCATGGTTACCACGCCCGAGTTAGGCGTATCGATAAGCAGTGTGGTTTACAAATGTGAACCAGTTTAAGTAATACTAAGTTGGATTGTCTTTGGTGGGGTTTTCTAGTATAAGCATATTCTGTACTTATTAGTAATTCGTAAACTTTTCCTTCAATCACCTTATTATCTGATGCTTTTGAGCAGGTGATAATGGGGATTATATGTATCTAGGTACCTACCTATACGTATTGATTTACGGTGTGCAAACTTTGTTGTGGCTGGTGTTATTGGCCCCTCGCGTGGCTTTCCACATGTCAAGCTTTATAGCTGTGGAGCAAATTGGGAAGTCGAGAATCTTCCCGTTTACTCGGCGCCGTATCTTAGCGCAAAAAAAAAAAGTTCGAGCGTCATTGTAACCGGCTCCGAATTTGCAAGTTAACCATCCCATCTTCACTATTTTTTTCTCCTTCTACCTTCGTGATATGCGCAAGCACAACTTATTAGCCGTTTGAATACATACGATACGATATTATGAGAAGTTGTAAAATCCGGTAAATCTTGACGTGAGACTCGAAGCATTAAAGATGAATTCGACTCTGTTTGCAAAGGCAGCGCTACCCTCGCGCATACTCTCTCCTGCTCATATATACCGAAGGCAGCGTTTACGAAGTAATTTACGAAAGCGCGCGCAAGTTAGCACGATATGCTATCTATCAAAAAGACCGAATATTATAGCGAAGCAGCCTGGATGCGAAGCCGTATCATGCAGAAGGGTATGCTAGCCCTCCCCAATATTTGAATTAGGTACGCTTCTTACTGACCATTCGACGTAGCCCTTCCATGCTAGCCCTACCTCTCTCGCCATGAAAGATCCATATCAAACCCTCGGCGTTGGAAAATCAGCTTCGGCGGCGGAAATAAAAAAAGCTTATTATGGGTTAGCCAAGAAATTCCACCCGGATACAAATAAGGACCCGTCGGCGAAAGACAAATTCGGCGAGATCCAGTCCGCATACGAGATCCTGTCCGATCCGAAGAAGAGGGAGCAGTACGACCAATTTGGCGCCGCCGGCTTCGATCCTAACGGTGGGCCCCAGCCGGGAGGTGATCCTTTCGGTGGTAATCCTTTCGCGGGTTTCGGCGGACAAGGGGGTTTCGGTGCGGGCTTTGGTTTCGACGATCTCTTTTCCGCATTTACTGGTGGACGGGGCAGTCCGTTCGGCGGAGCGGGTCGCTCCAGTGGACGAACTTCGTACGGCCAGGAGATTTACGTTGGAGAGAATATCGAAATACAAGCAACCGTATCATTCATGGACGCAGCAAAGGGAACCAGCAAGACAATCACGATACACCCTCTTGTAGAATGTCATAGCTGCACTGGAAGTGGTCTCAAGCCGGGTACTAAGCGGACGAGCTGTTCTTCCTGCGGCGGCACAGGCACGCAAATGCACGTCCTATCGGGTTTCCAGGTGGCTACTCCTTGTGGTACTTGCCAAGGCACTGGACAGACAACTCCTAGGGGATCAGAGTGCCGGACGTGTTCCGGGTCTGGAGCCGTTCGGGAGCGAAAGACTATAACTATAGACATACCGGCGGGTGTTGAGGATGGGATGAGATTACGATTAGACGGCGAGGGAGATGCACCTGTCACTGGCGGCACAGCAGCAGCCGATGCCAGGAAGGCTCGTGGAGATCTATACGTTCTGGTCCGAGTAGCCGCTGATCCTAAGTTCAGGCGATCTGGCTCCGACATCCTCCATACCGCAACCATCCCCCTAACGACAGCCTTACTTGGCGGTGAGGTATCAGTTCCTACTCTGGATGGACAAGTCAAGGTGAAGGTCGCGACAGGTACGAGTACCGGTGACAAGATAACTATACCTGGATTGGGTATGAAGAAGCTTGGTAGTCGGCGTGGTAATGCGGCTGGAGACTTGAAGGTCGAATGGCGAGTGGCGATGCCGAAGTATCTCTCCGCCAACCAGAGGACGATCGTAGAGATGTTGGCAGACGAGATGGGCGACAAGACAGCCAAACGGATAATGAACGTTAAGATGCCGGGGTAAGTAATCGACCAAATATTTTCTTTCGACGCCCCGGCGTATCTAACACAAATAACAAACAGATCCAGCAGCCCCGGTGAAGCTACAAAGGATGACGACCCTGAAACGCATAGAAATGAAGGATTCCTCAAATCTATATGGCATAATTTAACAAATCACCCAGCCCACCAGAAATCAGGGGAGCAAGAACATGATCAAAGCAAGACTGACGAAGACCCCAAAAGGAAGTCTGATTCTGGGTCGGGTTAAGCTTACATCCTTTGGTCGTCGCCCCTAGACGAATGGGCGATATACATCCCCTTACATTATGTACCATAATCACGACTCTGGAGGAAGGTGATGAGATGAGGCACCAGAAATATAGAATAGAAATTGGAGCTGCATGGATGGTGTTGAGGCTGGATTGGTGATGTTTTGTTCGGGCATCACCCGCGGAATCGACATAGCGGCGAGATTATTCTCACCCGCTCCGGTACTTAAAACGGGATGCATTTCGGCTTGTATATTACGTGTAGTAGGGGCTTCAAGGGATGTCATATAGTGCGAGGTCACTCTCCTCAATACGAGATTTACGATGAACCGGGTCGAGTAAGGTTATGTTGTTTTGATCGCGCCAAGTCCCATACGGTTTCTCCATAGGGACATCCATTTTCATTTTCATGTATGTAATTCGCTATGCACCTAGTTAATGTAAATACGTTCAGATGTATGTAAGTCAGGTATGGGGCGCTGATGATGTGTGGAATTGATCTTACAGGCGGTCGCAGAAGCGGCCTCGGCAGAGACTGTGGCAGCGTCAGCCGCGAGGGAGGGGGGAGCAGCCTTAGGTATTGAGTTTAAGCTCGTAGCGGCGGGCCGCTAAGCGCCTATATCCCTTGCTTCTTCGTCCGAATGTCAAAGCTAACCGCCTGAGGAACCAATCATAGCCCATCTAGAGCGGAAGGGGGATTGAAGTCTGTAGCCAATGACGTACCAGAAAGGGGTCTTTGCTGGTGCTGATGGCCTCGTCACCCGCATAAGTGTGCTGGCTATCAGTATACTACTACCCGATGAACCATAGTTCATGTTGATTTATATGTTTGGAAAGGAGAAAAAGGGATAGAGGAAGGAGTTCGCACTAAGAAATATATCAGTAGGTCAAGTGATTAAACAATTTGACTTGAAGAAATACCTGCGACTACCTTCAATGTATGTAAGGTATAATGAATTTAATGCACTCGGCACATACCTATCATATAGTAACACAGCAGGACTATTATGCACATAGGTACCTTGTATGCACGTAGTATTATAAGCTTATTTCACCTACTAGTGCTGTCTACGTAAACTCGACGACGCACCCCAAAGGGGTGCTGCGCTTTAATTAAGAAATCGGGCAGTAATTAAGCTAGCGTACCAGACTTTAAGCACCAATAAGAAGCTATTCCGACCCTTGTTACATGCTTGAAAAGGAAAACAAATAAT
>MU284234.1:0-58527 GCA_022478815.1 Daldinia bambusicola
ATATTATTTTATATTTTTTTAATTTTAAATAAATATTATATATAAATTTTAATATTTTAAAAATTAAAATTAAAATTTATATTTATTATATTATTGAAATTACTTTATTTAAACTTATAAAAAATAAAAAACTTATTATATATACTTTATAAACCATTATAAAATTAATTATATTTCTTTTTTAAATATTTATTAAAATTAAAAAATAATATTAGTTAATTAAAATAGAAATTTTAAACTTTATTTAAACTTTAAAGAAAATATAATATTATATTTTTATTACATAAAAAAGTATTTATATTTTTATTAATTATAAAATAATTTTTAAAATAAAAAAACATTTTAATTTTATAAATTTTATTATAATAAATAATAAAAACCTTTATTTTATATAAACCTTTAAATATATTTTAAAATTCTTATATATATTTTTATATAAATTAAAAAAACTATATATTATTTTTAATATTTTTTCTTATTTACTAATAAATAAAAACAATAAATAAAATCTTTTAATAAAACTTAAATTAAATAATTTAAATTTTCTTTTAAATGATAAAAATAAACATTAAATATTATTTAATAAATTTCTATTTAAAAATCCTTAAGCTTTATTTAAAAAAGCTTTACCAGTAATTCGTTTAACTTCCTTTAATTTTAATAATAATCTTTTCGCCGTATAAAATACTTGTAATATCGCTTTAATTTAAATTACCCTTAATTTTAAAATTAAAATATAATAAAAATATCGTAAAAATCTAAAATAAAGAATTATTTTAAACGTTATTAACGTAAATTAACGTTTAAATCCTTAAGATATTATTAATTTACTTTATTATATAAGAAATAATTTTATTTAAAAAATTTCTAAAAATTTTAATAAATTATATATTTTAAAAAATTATTATTTTAAAATATTTAAATTTATTTATAAATTAAACCATTTGGGTTATAATCGTTTAAAAAATTATTTTTAATTTTTTATATTTGATTGTAAAAAATTTATAAAATATATAAAATTTTATCTTAAGTGTTTTTTTTATTATTTTCGGAATTATTAATTATATGGTTTTTTTTAATTTATTATTAACCTTTCTTATTTTTTTTATATTATTACATTGGATATAACATTTAGCTTTTTATAAAACATTAAAAATTACAATTCTTTTAATGTTATTATTAATAAATTTATTAAAGTAATAATTTTAATCCTTAATTAATACGATTATAATACCTTTTAATGGGTAAATGCTTTTTATAATTAATTATTTAACGTTAATTAAAGTTTCCCTAAAATAATTATTTTAAATTAAAACTTTAAATTTTTATTAAAATTTTAATTTAATTTTTAAATAATATACGAAATAAAATTTTTATATGTTATTATTTATTATATTTAAATAAATGGTTAAATAAAATAATATATTTTATTTATTAAATTATTTTTTCATTATTATTTTCATTTATTAAATAATAATAAATTATAAAAATTTTATTTTTTTTATTTATAATATAAATTAAATTTTATAAAATTCGTAATTATAAAATTAAATTTATTAAAAATTCTTTACAATTTTTCCTTTAACTTTATTATATAATATTTAAACATTTAATAATAAGGTTTTCCTTTTTTTTAAATTAAAGTTTATAATATTATTATTATAACATTAATGTTTTTTAAATATTATTATAATCGTTATTATAAATTAATATTTTTTTATATTAATTAATATATTTTTTTATAATTATATAAAAAATATAATATCCTTATTATTATAATATTAAATAAAAAGTTAAGATAATAATATATAAATCCTTTTTAAATTTTTAAAAAAATTAATTACTTAATATATTATTTAAAATTCCTTTAAAATTTTAAAATACATGATATCATTTTTATTAATTATTTTAAACTAATATTATTAATAGATGTTTTTAATTATTTTTTACTTTATTTAAGTTTTATAATGTTTAAAATATATTATAAAAAAATTATTAAAGAAAATACCTTTAAATATAAATACTTTATAAAGTATATTAATTTTAAAAATTAATATATAAAATAAATAATAAAATAAAAATTAAAAAAAGATAAAAATAATTTATTAATAAATTTTAAATTAAAATAATAATAATTAATATAATATATATATTATAAAATTATATATAAAATTAATAAAAACATTATTAAAAATTATTAAAAAAATTTAAAAAATTTTATTATAATAATTATAATAAAGGTATTATTATTTTTTATAAATGGTAATTATTATATAATAATTTATTTATAATAAACTCATATATATTTTTTATTATATTTTTTAAATTTTCTATTTTTAAAAATTCTTTTATAAAATTTTATTAATATAATAACCTTTTAATAATAATTTATAATTAATTTTATATTATATTATATTTATTATAATATTAATATAATTAACGATTTTATTATTACTTAAATACTTAAAGTAATTAATTTATATTTAAACTTAATTTTTATTTAAACGTAAGAATTTTATTATTTTATTTAAGCCTTATGCGATTCGATTTTATAAAGGTAAAAATAACCTAAAGTTAATATTTTAACTACTAACTATTTCAATAAGGTTACAGCTCTATACCTGAACTACTGTTTCATATGAAATACTGTTAAAGTGAAAAATTACCTAATATACCCTGCTTTTAATGCACCCCTGCTCGCATACAGCGCGCCCGGTTTGATGCATGACGTATCGCAAGTTACAACGGGTCATTGCTCTCGCGTAGCGCAAAACATTTGACTTTTATCTTCAATATGAAGCAATAAACAATAACATTTCATCGAGTCATATATACATAACATAACATAACAACGGTGCGTCTTTGAGGCTGCCGCTATGGCCATGAGTCTATTCAGATGCACCATAAGCCATTGTCCCAGATATCCTATTTCTCTTCACTCACTCGATGGCGCATTCAACCGCTCAGTCCGGCGCACTCGGTTCTTACCCCCGAAGAGCACAAGGGCTTATTCTTCCCAACACGGTGATGATCCTAGATTGAAGGACCTTGGGAAACAGATATATGATGATTATGCTGCTATAAGAGAACATTACGGTACAGGGCAACGCCCCGTTGTTTCTTTTTTTTTCTTTTTTTTTCCTCCCCTTAATCGTAGACTCTATAACTGACGTAGTCCTCAGCTACTCCTAAATACCCGATTGTCCTCGCCCATGGCTTATTGGGGTTCGCAGAACTCCGTCTCGCTGGGGGATGGCTTCCCGCTATTCATTATTGGCGCGGGATAACTGATGCGTTGAAAGCCAACGGCATTGAGGTCATAACGGCATCAGTGCCCCCATCTGGGAGCATCGAGCAGAGAGCTGAGAAGTTGGCCCGTGGCATCGCGGACGTTGCGCGGGATAAGAGCGTGAACATCATAGCTCACTCTATGGGCGGTTTAGATGCCAGGTACATGATATCTCATCTTCAACCTAAAAATGTGGACGTGAAATCTCTAGTTACTGTTGCTTCACCGCACCGCGGTAGTGCCTTTGCGGATTACGTGTTTAATGAGATTGGCCCGGAAAGGCTTCCGAGTATATACCAACTTGTTCAAGGCGTAGGTATGGACACGGGCGCTTTCGAGCAGCTCACCCCAGCGTATATGACAGAAAGTTTCAATCCGCGAACTCCAGATGATCCGAGCGTTCGCTATTTCTCATATGGGGCTATGATGGACCAGCCTCCTTTACTTTCACCTTTCCGGCATTCCCATAAGATTGTCAACGACGTAGAAGGCCCTAATGATGGCTTGGTCAGTGTGTCAAGTTCTAAATGGGGCTCATATAAGGGGACTTTAGTAGGTGTCAGCCATCTGGATTTAATCAACTGGACGAATCACCTGAGATGGACTTTGCTAAAGTGGATGGGTCAAGGCCCAAAGTAAGTTTTCGACTTCTTCTCGTGTTTGTTTATATATCCTCTCTTGTTTACCTAGGTATATGTACACTAACCTGTAAACAAGATTCAACGCTATAGCATTCTATCTCGATGTAGTTGATATGCTAGCAAAGGAGGGCTTATAGTTGCCGGGGGGGTCCATGCTGAAGAGTTTATTCATGAGGACTGGCGTCTCAGAGACCAGAGGTCTAGGCTCATTTGTTTATCTGTCTCTTCTATAGGTTTATGAAGGCCGTGGATCATCCCTCACCGGAGAAAGCTGCAATCAATCCTTCACCACAAGAATTTCGCTCTTATATAAATTGACGAAGACCCCGAATCATTCTTCTTCTGAGAAAACCACACGCAATTCTTCATCTGAGAAAGCTATACTTAATCCTATACCACAAGAATTTCTCCAAACGGAAAAAATAACAAATCCTAGATATGGCAGACCTTCAACTCCCAACCGACGGACTCGTCGGCCAACAGCAACAGCAACAGCCTCAGCAGCCTCAGCAGCCTCAACAACCACGAGGCGGGTTCTCTCTGTTCAATGCTCTTCCAACAGAGCTTCAATGGAAAATATGGGAATGTACTCTACCACCCGCTGCGGTCCGGTTATCACAAAAAAGTAGCCCGACCTTAATAGAATTGCCACAGCCGCCCCCAGGACATCATCACGGCAACATTCCCGATATTGAGGACATCCCAAAACCTCCTAAGGATATAGCGGCTCTCCAAGTCTGTAGCCAAAGCAGAATGATAGCTTTAAGACATTTAATCAAATTGCCATTACCGGAGGATCCATCCGACGTCAGCCATATGCCTCAAGGCACTATCTCCACGTACGACATAGCCGACATGGGGATTTTCAACCGTTTAGGAGAAGACGTTATCAGAAAGAGAGATCCCCAAGGCCTAATCAACCGGCTCATGCGGCAACAGATTAATTGGGAAAATGTGACGAAAGAGACGGGTATAATACCCTTCATCGAGCCAACAAGATTTTTATTCGACATGGCCTCTCGTCGTCTATCCGTAACAATTTGCTTGGATAACCATTCTGTGAAACCGCGGTTAAGCGTCAATCCAGACTACAAGAAAGACACCTGCGCTATCCGCTCCTCGGCCATCGAAGGATGGGTCTTCGGGTCCAGCATTGGGTTTGGCCGTGTTCCCGCGCGCCTGCGCTACTTCTTTGAGCGCGACCTAGAAGGATGGAAGGCGTACAATGATCGTACCACGATAGGAGGACCCCAATTCAATCACAAATTCAACCATACCGGGCTTTTCTCCCGCCCGAGCGAAATTCTTTGGGCATGGGTGTGGCTTATTCATAGGCTAGCCCCCACCCCATCTCCCCTTTGCTGCACACGCGCCCCGGATGCAGTATCGATTCTACAGATATTTGTCGCGATTATGAGCGGTGACCCGTGCCCCTCGTGCAATAACAATCTCGACAAACGCGTCGCCGAGTGTTATCCTGGAGTACCCCTAGAGAAAATTGATATACTATTCGTGATCAATAAATCTCTCATTCCAGACGAGTTCTACGGTGCATTAGAATTATTCTGCACGTAGACGTTGTTTAACATCGCGACTTGGCTTCACAGAGAGGGTCGAGAGCTCTTCATTTGGAGGACCAGGCATTTTCTTACCACCAGAAGGCCACTTTCCTACTCCGCTCGCCCTCCTCCTCGCCAGGACCATAACATTCAACTACTCAAACGAGAAGACCTGGAAACGACATACCACCGCGCTGAGAAGAAAATCTCATTCCTCAGGTCGGCGGTTTACCCCCCCCCCTTTTTTTTTTCTTTTTCTTTTTTTATTGGAGAAAAGTAGGAATTAGGAAGGAAGGAAGGAAATATGTGCTTTGTTGGAGTTTGGAAGGAAACGGAGTTGGAAAAAGGAGTCATATATTTGAAGGAACGATGAGGGCATCTTTTATTTTGACGGAGTCATTGCCATGACAGAACATTTACTCATACCTTTCCCATTTTAATGGTGGATCTTGTAAAGCAACCTTCACAACAGCAACAACAATTGCAATGGTTGCATGGTAATGGGTATCGGCTGGGTTTCAGGGTTAATAAGGCGGTTCAGGATATAAGTTGGGATGATAATCAGGGATATAGAGTACGGGTATTGAATACATGGATGCTCACAAACAGTTTACACTAAGTCCATTTTTCTTTTTATGCCTCCTTTTCCACGTTGTCGTAATAACCAAAACGTCCCGAGCAATTGGATACGGCCCGCTAAACATATTAGGTACCTCTAAAATCTTCTCCTACTACCTATACCTAACTCTAACGTAGGTACCTATCCTAGTCCTTGTAGCGAGGATATAAGTAAGCCACCCGCCTCTCGTGGCACACAAGTGGTCGAACAGTAACTCAAAGACACATGACGGGGGTCTAAGACACGTATCTCAAGCAGGTATGCCTCTATCTAAGCGGTGGCTTAAGAAGCGTGTACAGCTCATCACACTTTCACTGCGTATCTTAGTAATTCATGAAATTCGTGGCTGAGCTTTCTAAAACCAACCACCAACCGGGCGTAGATGTATTTGTATATATAAGGTACCTATTACACACACATATGTGTGTGTGCAGTAAATACGAGCCACGTGTCGAGCCCTAACTTACCTACCAGTTTACCCACCTTACCCTACAGATACACAGGAAGGGACGTTGCTTCCTCGTAAGACGGTATTGAATTCTGCGAGGTCATATTCAGCGAAGCGAAGCGAGCCGAGGTTAGTTGTTTGCCGCATCGCATCGCCTGGCCTAGCCTGCACACGCGGGCGCGACAATAAGCAGAGAGAGAAAGAGAGAGAGATGGCCTGCATGTTTTAGGGCACTGAAAATAGGAGGTGGAGCCCCCTTTATTTAACTTATTCGAAACCCCAACGCATGTCGAGCGGGCCTGCATCGACGCACAGAAAGGGCCTTTTGTGTAAGCAAAGGATACTCAAAAGTTCGTTCGAGGATGATGGGTCTTGTTCAGGAATGGCAAACAATAGGGGCAGAATATGACTTATCCATCTAGACTGGATGGACTGTTTCGTGGCTCTGGTGGTCTTGGCGTAGACGGGGACGGCTTGAGGTCTTTTCCGGCTTCGAAGTATAATGAGCGTGAGTTGGCAAGTATCCGCTTCTTCTTTGAACGGCTTCCTTACTGTATAATGTTTACTTCATACTATAATAGGAGGGCGTTTGGCCATAGAAGGGGGTGGGAGAGAGTAGGCGAACACTACTCTAGATATGTGAAAGCCTGTGTCCGCACATATCCCTAGATATTCGAATAAATTGTTTGCCTTGAGTCTGCGGATATGATATATTAAACAGGAAAATTCCATTTTTGACATAGAATACGTACTGCGGTACGAATCGCTAGGCCGTAATGAGTTGCTGTCGGAAATAGAGTGAGGTGGAGTTCGTAAGTTGCACAACCTCGTCAATTCAGCAGGGAGAGACCCGAAAGGATAGTCTACCTCCTAGATAGGTATCTAAGGATGATGAATCGAATCTCTTCTTAGATCTTGTGGTCGTATAGATCTTTGCGTTGATAAATAGGGCACGTCTCGCTACCTATCGAACCATATACCCACCAGAAACGTATATGTGTTTACGAAGTACCCTCGGGTAAAAAGACTTTCCTTACGCATTGGCGCAAAGTATTTCCGGACATTGAATCAGCCTTTGCAGTTGTCAGGGTATTTGTGCAACTCAACTTGCATGTGCTCTTCTCTAGTAACCTGCTTCGTTATGTATACGCATACTGACCTACTGACTCACCTACCTAACGTAGCTAGGTAGGGTTTTCACACTTCACCTACATAGGCGTGGTGGGATTCAACATGTAACGCACCCGATGGTATGGTAAGTTCAGACTGTCAAATAAGCACATGAGGCGTAGAAGACAACATATGAATAGCCTCAACCCTAATCTGGTCTAGTAAATTTCCACTATGGTAGGGGATTGGGACGGCTTCGGCAGTTCAACTTCACTGGTATAGTTCTGGACCTTTCTGGCGGGTTGATAGACGAATTCGTATCGTCAGTGCGAAAGCAGCGAGAAACTTCACATGGCTTCGGGGGTTCCGCTGATAGGTAGGGTGATTCTGGAACTATCCATCCAGCCGTCGAAGAAGAGTGTGGGTAAAGTGTACCTAAGCTATCCCCCGTGAACCCTAGGCAGCTGAATTTCATTGGATATTGGCGGTGAGAGCGAAAGTGACATCGTTAGTACTTTCTCTATTTGGCTCGGCATGTAGGTCCAGTGTGTCCTGGTATCGTTTAATACGTGTGGCTAGAATGTGATCAGTCACTGATACGAAAGTATTGAACCACCTCCGGTCTTGTACGGCCAAATGTATAGGTAATCATACACTTCTGAAATCTCTATGCATGACACGTGGATGCAATTTTTTTTTATCACGGCTTATGGTTCATAGGGATATGCGTTGAGATCAGCTTGTGAGAATTCTCTACGAACCTTGTTAAATGCGAAGCAGGAAGATCCCTTCCATATCACCTGACACATGTCTAGGCCAGTCGGGCCGCATTAGGATCGTAAGGAAGCTGCTTTAAACTTGTATGATATTTTGCAAGCAAGAATGCCTATGCATATTTAGGGGTATAAATTTCCCCTTAACGCGGATGTCCTAAGAAGGGAGCTGAAAGAGGGATACGGCTTTTCCTTGTTAAGTCATCTCGAAAATTGGTATTCTGCCACCATAAAATTCTCCAAGTATTTAACATTGGTAGGAAGCACTTACAGTGTGGATATTAAGTATGTGTGTATTCTGAGATATGACATGAACACTAAGTTGCCCCTCAGGACCTCAGCTTGCGTACCTAATATCTGCAAAACACCAAACATGCCAGGTGGCTCTTCAATTAAGCAGACCAGGAAAGTAATGCGATAGGAATAGCTATCCAATGAATCTTTACTCTACCGAATCGCAACCTCAAAAACAGGAGGGACCTATCTTGGTCATTGGCGTTGGCGTGACCCGTCGGAGGGATGTACCCGGGAAAGACAGTACCGTGCTTAGGATTCAAGTCTTTGGCAAATTGGAACTCCAACCGTATTATAGCACATGATAGTACATGCTATATCGCTGGCTCTTGTGGTTTCGAGAATGGCGCCCGGCTATGATGGGCTGCATCATAACCCACTTGCTGAGCTCTGAATGCTTAAGATGAGATAGGCGCGCTTCTAGTAGACGTATTCAGCACATGTCGAGCCTAGCTTTCCCTTGGGACCTGGTTAGTCACTCGCCTAAAGTCGCACCACGATAGCGCGCCGTATCTTTAAAATCAGCCATGGGGGTCATGTGCTCGAGTACCCAATCCCAAGTGCGGTTCAAGAGGCTCTTTAAGGTGAGCAGACACGAGTAAGGTAGGAGTAGCCCGTTACGAGATTCGCTGCTTATTTATCCTAGCAGCTACAGGCATTGTACCTAGCTGCCTAGTAGTTCAAGTATCCCTGACCTCTCTAGGACGTACACGCGGAGAAATCGCCGATATGTGCGGATTCGCCCAATTCTAATGAACTCACGCATTAGTCCTCGTGCATGATAGTATACCACAGGAGTCTGCAATAAAGCCGGGGTAATAACGATGTTCCCTTTTCTTCACACATAAACGTGGCTTCTCATTCGGTGTTCAAATAGCTTTCCATGGGAGAAGATAGTACATTACATTTCCTGTTGCTAATAAGGGGGCGCCTGAGATTTTGACTGGCCTAATAGGCACACGAGATTGGGCGGTCGTCCTCGGCCTTATTTGACAGTTTATGCTAGTAACGGTTTGTTAGCATATCAATGTGGCGACGAGCATAAAACTTCCCCCCAAAATACCGGATTCAGGGATTATAATATTCTCTCTTGATCTCTGTTTAGAAAGCCGGACAATAAATATGGTAGTCGGACTAATAGTACTCAATCGGACAGCTGCAGGAATGTGAGATCAAATCGTATGAGTGATCGACAGCTGACATCCATCTTTACTGCAAGGCCCATAGTTGGCATGCAAAAGTGTAATCCTAAGGGAGGAAATGATATGCGCGTACGCCTCTGTGGGCTTTTCCTCACGCCTCGAACTTCGTGTTCCCCTCTCATCTGCTTAAAAAAAAAATCCAACTTTTTTTTTTTTCGCGCCAAATTAAACTAAAACGGAGGCCATTCTAATTTTTTTTCTCTTCTAGACTGTCAGCTGTAAAACCGTAGGTACGAGACTGTATCGGAAGAAGCGTAAAATCGTATAGCGCTGGGGGTCTTACAATCCTTTCCCGTTTGTCACCTTATTCACCCGAAACGTTCCCTAGGTCTAGAACGCTCGATGGGGCCGGGCTGCATAATCCATGCAAGCCATTCTAGCCATATCTGCAATCTTTGTCTAGAGGAGACAACGGGGTTACAAATTACCTTGATGTATGTCTAGGCGGGAGACTCCACCGTTTCTTTGATGTTGCTTGTCGGTAGACTTCTGTACCAGGCAAACTTCGGTGTCTCCAAGTGTACCAATTTGTGGGTTTGAGAGGGGCCTAATTTTGCCAAGTCACGGTGATCGTATGCATATATCGTTTTGATCTGTGTAATTAGATGGTTTCCTGTACATCGGAGAATAACCTCTGTGCGGTGTGATTGTCATCGCTTTACCGGGGTTCTCTGCGAGCTCGGGATGCGTGAGTATGTAAGATGGTCTACTGGCTGCTCTTGTCTTTTGTACCTAGGCGGAGAGTGGGTGTGCCTGTAAAGGCTACTACCACCACCCGCACATCCTTTTGGGGGTGGGCCAGATTTCTGCTGTTCCTGAAAGCCTCCCCTCGATAACGACAAGACAAAGACAAAATACCCGTTCGCGTTGCAACAATTAGAACTCGTCACGACAAAGGCCGGTAGTTCATCGCCGTATTTGACCTAGGACATGATCTAAACGATCTGACCCTTAAAGAGACAAGTAAAACACTCATCGGCCGTAATAAGCTTTCTCCCAGAACCACCGGACGTCAGGCCCTATCCAGGTGGTTCCAGTATTCCCCTAATGCTCAGGGTTCCGATGGGTATCGTCTCAAGTACGGCTGGACGCCGGGACGGGAATAACGTCAAGGACAGACACCAGCAGGTTCAACTGGATGATGACCAGGGGACTCCAAACGCCGTCGGCCACTCGCAAACACTCTGGATCTTAATATTCCGCGGTTACCCTCGCGACATCCAATCCACCCGAGTTACCGAGCTGTGTATCGTCTTTGATGACAACGAAAATAAAAACCTCACCGTCCGAATCCAGGGCAGCCACCCACACTATAGCGTGGATGAAGTATGGAACCAAGCTCCTCCGCGAACGAGACCGCACTTTTATCGACGACTTGCAGTTGCGACAGTTGAGACCAACTCGGAGCCTGATACGCGACTACGCGACGCTATTCTTGGGACTCATGTGAACAATACTGAGCTGGATTGGAACTGTCAGAGCTGGGTTGGAGACGTGTTGACGACGCTTCAAGACGCAAAACTTATAACCGATGAAGAAGGAGATAATGCTTTGAACGGGATGGTCAACTACATCGCCCGGGCGCCGTGGGAATAGTGAAGGTTGTAGAAGAAGGCTGATTAGTCTGTATTCCTCGGCGAGTATGCAGAATTCCTATCATGCTGAGAAAAAGGCTGAAGAACCAGGGGTTAGTTAATCTACCTCGGCCAACTGGCTGATAGTCTACCTGCCTTGTAGACTTCTTCAGGTAGCGACGCTATCCTGCTACCTGCAACTTAGTCCGGTATAAGCTGACTTACTCAAAGCATACGTTTCGGGAGTGGTCCTCGACGGTCCATATCACTCTGATTTCGAGAGCGAGGGCCAGGAGCGCCTCGTTCGCCTGGCTTACCCGGTGCACTTGATGAGACATGGCTCCGCTCACAGACACGCGAAATTATGTCTAGGCGGAATGGGTATCCGTCACCGAAGGATACCGCGGTTTTCCTTAGTCTTACCCCTTAGGCAAACGAAACAAGCAGCCTCTAGTAGAAGGCTGTCGTAATAGTGTAATGAGCCGCATGATTTTCTCATAAAGGTTCAGAGTTGGAAAGCAAAGACAGATAGGGTGCATGAGTCGGTTTCACATCATTTCAGATTTGGGTTTTGATGGAGGCTTTGGGAGTGTAAGGCATACATAGGAATATACCCCGACCTCATCCCGTATAACAATGGCGAGGGCGTTTAAGGAAAGCATATAATGATAAGTTGCGACTTTCGGCATCTCTGTTTCCGGTACAACATACGGTTTAACATACGGCTAAGAATCTGCTTGGTTAATACGGTACTCGATACCGAATCATATCTAGCTTGCACGATAGGCGAGGGGGACCAACTGTCAAACAATAGTACGATACCTGAAGTAGAAATCATACGGCTTTAGGGTATGAAATTTCCGAGTTTGATATTGTTGTCGTCATGCTTTAAAGCGGTAAAGTGGTGATGTCACCCGATTCCGATTCCGATGATAATCCAATGGAGAGGAAAAAAAAAATAGGAAGCTCCGCCTGTTGAGCAACGATAGTCTTGCTCGGAAAGGAAACATACGGGAATACATGATGGAGTGATATAAATGAGAATTGTTGTAGCCTTTGTCGAAAAGGAAACAGGAACAAGACGAGTCTGTCTTCAGATCTGCAACTCGGCTAATAACAAAACGGCTGCTATGGTTGTAAAAGAAGAAAATAAACAATGGTGAAGATTTACGGAGTCCGGTGCCAACGCGGATTAGGTCAATCCTCTATCACCTTGCACTTGCCTGGCCCGTTCACTTTATGATATCAGTATTGTTGTGATGTGAGACAATTAGGAATGAGCTCGCATGCTCAAAATTTAATGCATGTGTCATGTGGTACTAAAATATTTTGTAAAAAGTATCTTATACAAACCAACTACATAGTTATCAGATATGTACCTTAGGTAGACTTTTACTACATAGGTATACTACATATACTACATAATTCTTTTATCGAGTTATCGAGGTGGTTTCTTTTATAAATTTTTTTGTAAAATTCCAAATTCCAAATTGATTGGCTATTAGGAGATCCAAGACTATCGTAAGCCTGCCCCTGCTGCCCCTGCTTGAATATATGCATCCACATCTGAGCCGCAACTGCCACTGCTGCCCAGGCCACTGCCACTGCCGTTGCCGCTGCCGCATTGATCCGTTACACTTAGCGGCCCTTGTTAGCCGCCGTTGTAAGAAGATGGGTACCGTACCAACTTCCACTAGTAACAGTTAACAGTTTAATAATTATAAACCGTTTTTTTATAGTTATTTTATATAAATATTTAAGATGATAAATGTTAGTAAATATTAATGTTAGATACGTTTTTAATAATAAATTAGATTTAAATGTTTGAAAGGGGTTGAAATATTTATATATATTAATTTTTAAAATATTTTAAATGCTTCAAATACTTCAAATGCTCGAAAGCTCTTCGAACGTTTAGGCGTTTATTACCTCTTTCCCGCTGTTCCCGTTGTTCCCGTTGTTCCCGTTATTCCTATACAAAGGCCTAATAAGTTAATTAAGCCTTTGAAATTGTTTATATAAAGGCCTTTCTCCCCTTCGACTCCTCTTCCTCTTCCTCTTCTTCTTCTTCTTTCTAAGTCTTCAACTAGCCTCTTAGCCAGCCAGCCAGCCAGCCAGCCAGCCAGCCAGCCAGCCAGCTAAACCAGGAGCCAGCCAGCTAAACCAGGAGTCAGCCAGCTAAACCAGGAGCCAGGACCCAGGAATCATCGTAGCCTCGTAGCCTCGTAGCCTCGTAACCCTATTAGCCTTATAGCCAAATAGAACCATAATCTCGTAATCCTATTGTTTCTAGCTGCGTTTGTACGCTCGTCTGTACGCTCGTTTGTAGGCTCGTTTGTACGTATACGTACTTCGAATCCCTTCCTGCCTTTCCATTAGCTCCTGTAGTTTCCTGTAAATATTCGAAGTTAATTTAAACGATTAAAAATTTAAATAATTTATTAAATTTAATAATTTAAAAAATTTAAACGCTCTAGTTGCTTTTAAACGTCTCAAATGCGTTTAAATGTTTGCTGAAGTTATTCAACGTTCAAGAGTTTGGATTTTTATTAATGAAAAAAAATTTAAACGGTATAAAAATGGTGAATTAACGGTTAACTGGATCCAGCGGAACTTAGTACGGTACTGGACATGCCTACCTAAAACAACCTTAGCCCTGTCCAGCCTGTCCAGCCTGTCCTGCCTGTCGTAACAGAGGCCACCTTCGCCTTCCTTACATATTCCGAATTCCGATACCTGCAATTCGATTAAAGTACGTCGCATTTCGTACTTTAATCATTACATGTACCTATTATTATTGTTTTTTGTTTCTTTTTCAAACTACCGACACCTGTTATCTTTTGTATAACTTGAATCCGATCCCAGAATCATCGGTTTTAACAGCTTGATGGAACGGATGTTAGCGTCATAGTGAAAACCCGGGGATCCTTTTCGGCGTTTGCAATCATGCCTCCTCCAGCTACGCTTTGGAGCTCGGTGCGAGTAGCCGCCGGCGCACTCCTCGGCCTGGCTTACTGGACTTCAATTGCCGGTGCCGAAAAGACTGCTGGTGACTATTTTGTCCACTCGCTCCCTGGTGCACCCAAAGGAGACATGATTAAGATGCATGCTGGGTGAGCAAAAGACCCCTGACACCAATTAATATTCCCGGTCATATATCGTGAACTATGAGGTCGCTTTATTAACCCTCTTTTCGCGCATAGACATGTCGAGATCACACCAGAGCACAACGGAAACGTTTTCTTCTGGCATTTCCAGAACCAGCACATCGCAAACCGACAGCGTACTGTCATCTGGTTAAACGGCGGGCCCGGTTGCAGTTCCGAAGATGGCGCATTGATGGAGATCGGCCCCTATCGTTTAAAAGATAATGATAATCTAGTGTATAACAATGGTAGCTGGAACGAGTTTGCGAACTTGCTTTTTGTCGACAACCCCGTGGGAACCGGATACAGTTACGTCGATACTGACAGTTTCGTCACAACCCTCGATGATATGGCGAGCCAATTCGTTACCTTCCTCGAAAAATGGTACAATCTCTTCCCAGAATACGAACAAGACGATGTAAGAGTCACCAATTCTTCTCTGCTGCGATATGCTAACTGATTTCCCTAGCTTTACATTGCAGGCGAATCGTTCGCCGGACAACATATCCCCTATATCGCTAAAGCAATTCTCGAGCGAAATAAGCAACCCCAAACCCGAAATAAGTGGAACCTCAAAGGCCTATTAATCGGAAACGGCTGGATCTCCCCTCCGGAGCAGTACGAGGCGTACTTGTCTTTCGCATATGAGAAGAACATTGTCGCAAAGGGTTCTGACTTAGCGGGTAACCTCGAGGCCCAGTATCGCGAGTGCAAAAAGGATTTGGCTACAACGGGTGCGCATCACGTGGATGTTGAATCCTGCGAAGCGGTGCTTCAGGAAATGCTTCGCTTAACACAGAAAAAAAGTTCGGCGCATTATGAATGCATAAATATGTATGATGTTCGACTTACGGATACCTTTCCGAGCTGTGGCATGAACTGGCCCCCAGATTTAGAATTTGTTACACCCTACCTTCGAAAGCCAGAGGTAGTTGCCGCGTTACACATTGATCAAAATAAAGCTACAGGATGGACCGAGTGCAATGGTCGCGTCGGCAATGCGCTCAGGGGAAATGCGGGAAAGCCATCTATTGAGTTTTTACCAGATATCATAAAGGAAGTCAATGTGCTCCTATTTTCGGGTGCTGAGGACTTGATATGCAATCACTTGGGCACGGAGGCCTTTATAAGCAACATGCAATGGAATGGTGGAAAAGGCTTCGAATTATCCCCCGGAAATTGGGCGCCGCGACGCGACTGGACTTTCGAGGGTGAGACAGCCGGTTTCTGGCAGGAAGCTCGTAACTTGACATATGTACTATTCTATAACTCGTCGCATATGGTGCCTTTCGACTACCCTCGCCGGACCCGCGATATGCTTGACCGGTTCATGGGAGTCGACATCAGCAAAATCGGGGGCGTGCCGTCTAAGAGCTTCCTCGACGGCGAAAAACTACCTGATACCACCGTGGGCGGCGCCACCAATCACACCGAGTCCGACCAGGCAGCCAAAGACAAGGAGGTCAGCGACGCCAAGTGGGCTGCTTATCAGAGATCCGGTGAGGTCGTCCTTGTTATCGTAGTCGTCGGTGCTGCTGTTTGGGGTTACATGATCTGGCGCGGTCGACGCCGAACCGCAGGGTACTCGGGCCTTCCCATAATATCCGACCTCCCGCGCGCCACCGGACTTGAGAGTTTCCGTAGCCGAAGGGCAGCAAATAATCGGGACTTGGAGACGGGCGATTTTGACGAAGGCGAACTAGATGACTTACATATCACAACACCGAGAAAAGCGAGCGCGGGCAAGGAAAAACACTACAGCGTAGGCGACGCAAGCGATAGCGATGACGAAGATGAGGATGACGACTCGGGG
The DNA here is from genome assembly GCA_022478815.1 of Daldinia bambusicola. NCBI lineage: Eukaryota > Fungi > Ascomycota > Sordariomycetes > Xylariales > Hypoxylaceae > Daldinia > Daldinia bambusicola. The sequence goes on from MU284234.1 coordinate 16,469, forward strand.
CCGGAAGAAAAGAATGCCCGGAAACCGGACCCCAGCGCCGGACAGTCGTCAAGTAGGACTTAGAGCAATCCTTGGAGGTCGACTGGTATAAAAAATAGGCGGGCTTTTTTCTTGGCACACTTGTAGAGCCTCTGCGGAGTCTGGGTACTTTTTGTCTTGGGCAAGGGGCAAAAGGGTGGCTTGAAGCAGGAAAATAGATGTGCTCGCTTGCCTACTGCTGTCTTTTGTCTTTTGTCTTTTTTTCCTTTTCCATATCCGCTTAACTACCAATGTATTTACTATCATAGCGGGTCTTTGGGCTTCTTCGGTTATTTGGGCGCATGGTTTGGGAAGAATAAAGAAACCGTAAATGAAAACATTTGGGCTTATAGATTTCGGTGTTACTTGGATCTAGACTGGATATTGCGGTGGAGTTACTATATCCAACCCATTTCACTTTACCACATGTAGTCGAAACTGCGGCAAGGAGCGGGGAGGAGAGAAAAAACAATATTCTACGAATTATTATAATTACTCGTATTCAATAACGAGGATCGTCGTCGTAAGACATGACGCGTATAGATCTGCTTGACGCTAGCCGCAACACGAAAACCAGCTCATCGTGGGTCTATTTAGGGTGTGGTTTAGTCGTAGTGTAATACGAACCACGATAGAGAGATAAGTTTCGTGCCCGTACTACGTCGACCCAAGGTAACAAGAAGTCACCTGAAGAATAGGCAAGAAAGCTGAATATCGTTATAATACCTAATCTACTGTGAATTAATCAATGAGGTAGGCGACCCCATTTCGTATTGGGATTGAAAGAAATATACTGAATATGTACCTAACCTTAGGTGCAATACAGGTAAATATAAATAACTGCTATCATGGGCTTCAACATGTATTATCGTATTACTAAACTGTAACTAGGTAGGTAAGCTGTGCTGGCGATGTAATGCGATATTATTGTTCGCGTAGCGCTCGTCGCCACATCGCCATGGTGAGTTACTAAGAACATCAGCCCACCGATTTCAATAAAATTCCTGCTAGCCTACTTCTAGCTCGTAGGTTGAAATTAGAGACTCGTGATACCAAAAATTATCCTACGAGTGCTACCTTGGTGTCAAGACCTCGTTGTGCAACATTGATGCCCTTAAGGAAAAGCTCATCCGATTATGCTTCCCGGCCAAAAACAAGCACTGGATGATCCTCTCGCATTAAGAATTACCTAGTACAATCAGACATGTCACGTTGAACTCATACGGATACCGGCGCAAGCGAATACCCTTTGTCATCACAGTCTTGCTCATTGCATAAAGCTAATACCTGTCTGAAGACGCACTAATGAGTTCCTAATGTAAAATAATTCAACGCGTTGACTTGAAGTATTTGGAGTATTTTAAGTATACCTACATAAGTATAATAACGCTTATACCTTAGAGTGCGTGGTCTTACCCGCTTAATCCATAAGCCTCTATGCGAATAGAGACGAAATGTCGCTGGGGTAAATGCTAGACGCCTCTAACAACGAAGACCGTCGGTCGCTCGCTCCCTCCCTCCTTTTCCTCTTCCAGTTATGACGTTGTGACAAAGACAAGGTCGACTTATTGTTCATAAGTGATGCTGTTCAGGACGTATTGGGCATAGCTGAGTAGAAGCTTCTATCAGCTATACTCCTGACTTGGCTGATGTCTCTCGAAACGAGACGTTCTCGAAACGTGTCTAATGGGTTGAAAATTCAGCGCAAGTGATCCGTAGACAAACTTGCAAAAATACAGATGTGTGCGCCGTTTCCTTCCCCTAACCATTCCGCTCCATTCCTTCCTTTCCGATGTCGGTACCCGAACACCTCTTCCTGTTCCCTTGCCGTAAAAACGTTTTTGGGTAGTGGCAATCGACGTGATGTAGACGCATAGACGGAAAAAAAGAAAGCTTTCATAGAAAAGCTTATTCTTAGAAGACCTAAAAAGAAGAAAAAAAAAAAAGTAAAAGGAAAATGAAAATGAAATAGAGAAATGAAAATGCAATAGCGTATGCAGAGGGGTATCAGTTCGAACGAACGATTGCTGTGGTAAATCCATGCCCGAGTAAGGGAAATAATCGAAAGAAACGAAAGGAGAACCGAGATCGTATACATCGTGATTCCACAATATTGGTCATTATTGCTTGATCGCTTGAGCTGATCCTCATTGTCGATGATCCATTGCTAGGGTACTGCCTCTTTTCAGCCTCTCTTAATTTTGACCACTTAGTGCTGAAATCAATCAATTTCGATTACCTCAATCTCGGGTTCTTTCCGCTGATTGGTCTTAGGTAATTTCCTAGCTTCATTTTTAGTCTCGTCCTCGCTATCAAAACCGTCGTCATCGTCTGCTGGTTCTGTCTTCGGTTTCCACGTTCCATCTGGTGAAACAAGGATGGACTTGGTCTTTAGTAGATTCTGACGCTCTAATTGGGAACGTACTTCGACAAGGAACCCATCGATGATTAGGTTATAGGGCCGGGCGTCACCGAAGCAAATGGGACATTTCCATTTGTCTACGAAAGATGGTTCGTTGGGACATTTGTGACAACCTCCGCTGGTGTTGTTACACCAGTTGCATGATTTCTTACCAAGCCGAGAATTCAGCCAGGTCTCGAGATCAAAACACTCGAGGTGGGTGCACGACCTTCCACGAACGGGAACTTTGAACATGGCCCTGGAGAAGGGATCTGTAAGATCAATAGATAATTCGTCAACCATTACAAGTTCGTCTTCATCCTCTTTTTTGGGGGATAATTCCTTCGCTTTGAGAAGCCGTTTTTTAATCACCTCACGCGTTGATGCCGGCAGTACTCCTCCACGCATTTGAACCATTTGAAGCACATCACGGTGGCTCAGGATTTCAATAAGTTCGACTGCAATATAAAATTCCCAATCCGGTCTTGGTTTGGGTTCTTTACTTTCAATCATCATTGGAACGGATACTCTGAGGACATTCTTATCTGCCACTGCGGCCGAGGTAGCTTCGATCGGTATATCCTTAGAATAATGTGATTTCCGCGGAATACTTAGTATACGATCATTGAGTTCTAGAAATATATGCTGCGGCCAAGTTGTTTCGGTAGTGACCCAAGCGTCGGTAGCAGGGGCATGCATTTTCTTCATGTAACAACATCGAAGACGAAGACGAAGAGATCTGCTTGAGAATAAACTTACAGGCAAATGTTCGCCTGGTTTAGTCTCCTCCTTTACCATCTGAAGAAACTGTTGTTCCGGGACGTCAAAATCGAACTCATGTAGATGTGATTGCGGTGGTATCGCGACTGGGAGAAGTGCGAACCCTTTAACCGCTTGATAATATCTTCCCAACTTTTCCGGATCTTCTTCCCGTGGCATTCGTTTCGGGCTTCTTAACTGGACTTGATGAAGGGACATCATCGTAGAATTCCTGTCATATTGGGTGTAAGGATAGTCACGCCGATCGATGGCCGTGCCCGGCGCCGGAATTAGACGCTCGAGGCCTGCGGGCTGTGTTTTGTTTTGCAACATGGGTCCCGAAAGCGAGTGAGTATGGGTATGATTTCGGAGCTGATCTGCGGAGAACCTTGGCTGCGGAGTCATTGGCTGCGGAGTCATTGGCTGCGGAGTCATTGGCTGCGAAGTCATTGGCGCACTTGATGTACGATTTAAATTACCATAACTTGGAATTTGGTTCCCAGTACTGGGACAACTAGGGTAACGGAACCCGGGCTGACTCCCAAGCCTATGTAAATTTTGTGACGGCTGCCCAATTACATGAGCCTCATGAGATTGACCACCGTGCGTATTCGTCGAAGCAAGAATAGGTCGAGGAGGTTCCTGAATCATATAAGAATCTTGCTGGGGAGGTCTCCCTGCTGCCTGATGCTGCATTTGGATCAATGGCGCAGATAAAGTAGGCATGCTCATCCTTTGGAAATTAGGATTCGGCTGCAACGGTGCTGTTGCTGTTGCGCTATTGTCTGTAATAGATGTTGAAGATAATATGTATGAAGGCGGTACTGTAGTTGGTATTGCATGTTGTGCGAAAGAATTAGTAGCTTGAGGTAGGTATTGGTGTGCTTGGTGGAAATTCTGTCGCATTTGGGGATGCATGAGATAACCCGTCGGGGAGCCCAGATGGTGATCAGACACCTGGCGGTTCATCATCTGAATACCTATCTGGGGGTTTACTGGAAGGCTCCCCTGAGGGATAGCTGGAGGAGTTATCTGACCACCCATCTGAGTATTCGCGTAGGGCATAAAATGAGAACCAGTATACAGGCCCGTATGGAGATTCGGATGAGAATACTGATTTTGTTGCTGGATATTAGGCGGGCCAACCAGTTGGGGTTGTTGGGGTTGTTGAGATTGTTGGCCCGCTGGAGAGTTTTGCCAATTGTACCCTGAACCAAGAATGGACCTGTACGTGGAAATGAGGTATTCGATGTGTGCCGAATACCGTATAGGCCGAGGTTTTGTACAAAAGTCGTGGGGATTATTATGATGATAGTCTTGATCTGACTTGAATAGGATTTCCATACGCTCTGCAGGAGGTCCACTTCCAGCACCCAGGTTTCTCCTCGATGCGCGGAACAATATTGCTTGAAGTATCGGGGAATGCAGTGAAAATTCATCAAGGAGGTCGCCCATAAGGAAAGGGTAGCCTTTCATTAGGTGATCAGCGAGTACTCTGTGCCAACTGAGAGCTATACGACGGAGAAACTCGAGTACCTCCCCCAGGGAAGTTCGATACTCGGCATTGCTTAGCAATCGATCTAATGGCGCCGGAAACTCGGCTAAAAAATTGATGTGGTCCGGATTTAGTTTGGTGTTCTGAAGAACCGGTTCCAAGTTGTCAAACCCTTTATCCATTTCTTCCGGGTTGCACCCGTTGTTCTTGCATAGCTCGTGCGCCTGCACCCGGTTTTTAGACCAAATACAAAAGATTTGGTGTAATACAACGAAAAAAAGGTCTCCTGTTTCAGAGGACTCGAGTAGGAGTTGATATCGGGGCCACTCAACTACCGGGTCTAATTTTTGCATTCCTCCTATGTGTTCAATACGGTTTTGGAGCACTGGAGTTGCTCTACACTCGATGAGTAACAGAAGCCCAGGGAAACTGTAATTTAAAAAACACCATTAGTTATCGGGTCCTATCGTATGGCTAACTGCGATCACTTTCAAAGGCTGTCTAGGCTTAATACGTACTTAAGGCGTTGCCTCTTAGCAGGTGGGGTTTCTGGGTGCTCTAATGGTGCCAAGTTTGAGGGCAAGCTGGGTGTAGGAGGTGTATTGATGGACATGTTAACAGGTGTGGATGCTCTTGGTGATAACGAGCTCTCCCCGCTTTGTTGCAATATTGTCTGCAGGCGAGGCGTGGGGACGCGGCTTTGAGCCGTCGGCTCATCCGAAGCACTGTCAAGGGTAATGCGAGGTCCTATCACAACCGGCAGACTTTGGGGTTTGGTGGCGCCGGGACTCGGCTCGTCACTGGGCGCGGGCGATGGAAGTACAGTACGCGCGGCCGAAGTTCTATCGCGTCACAGGACGCAATTGTTAGTAAATATAAAACTCGCGGTGGGGTGAAGGTGGGTGGCAAAGTGAAAGTCTGGAGGTAATTGAGGTACGCGTCTGGAAGGAGACGCGACGTATAGGCTGGGATAGTATTTAAAAATAACGGCTTACGATGTCTGTGGTTGTTGAATCCGCGTTTGTGTTTGGAACGGCAGAGGTTCAGGTGAGTGTTGAGGACGACGAGGTTGGCGAGGTGGGGCGGAAGTCGTCTCTGGTGTGTTAGATATTGGCACTGAGACCGAGACGGGCTCTGCGGTGTTGGGTTGTTTAGGTGTAGGTGGTTGTGGAGGCCGGGGAGAAGGCTTCACGGGCTTTGCGTTGGTTAGCCATGACGGTTGACGACGGCCAACCCAGGCGTTCAGAGTAGAATTTGACGCCGCAACTTGTCGGTCTGACGATATACTCGAGTTTACGTTGGGCCCCGTTCTGTTCTCGGTCCCTGATCGCTGTCCCCCGGTAGGCGCCATCAGTCATTCGTGATATTTACTATTTTCTTCACAACTTGGCCTTCATGTCCCCCTCGATGTGGGAAACGTCTAAGTATGGAATACTATGGTTAGGAGATTGTAAGTTAAAGACATTTATATACAATAACAAGAAGATAACAAGAAGAAGAATGATAACTATAGACGGGTCTAAGCTAGCGCTGTAAAGGACAAGAGACAGGCGAAAAGGTATTGTTTTAACTAGAGGAACAAACGCACCATAAGTGATAGCTACCCTAGGTATAGAAGATAGAGGGATATAAGGAAGGCGACAGAGCGGAAAGGAAACTACGTGTCTGGCTATTGCTATTGAAGATGTCCATATACAAGCGGCTGAGTTGTCAAAGGTCGCTATGGCATTGGTTGGATGTATGTACACGGATATGGACGTGGACGTGGGAGTAGGCGTGAACGTGGGTGTTTATGTTCAAGTTGAAGGCCGTAGAAAGTTCACGGGCGATTGCAAGCGGCTACAAGCAATTTGGCGGTCCTGGCGGCCCTGGCGGTCCCGGCAGCCCCGTCATTTTCTGCCGTGCAAGGATTGTGGACAGCTGAGTCCAGGCCTAGTATAGATCTACATACGGAATATGTACGTTTAGATCTTTAGTGCGAGGTCGTGAAGGAAACAACCGAGTTCCATGCACATGCATAGGTAGTACCTACACAGTACTGTATTGTACATAGTACACCAGGTTAGGTAGGTATGTGCTAGCCAGTAGGTAGGGGGCATGTACCTAGATAGGTAGTGTATTACGTGCTGTCTATCGCAAGGGTACCCTATGTAAAGCACACGTCTGCGTCTGCGGAGTACTTTCCCTGTAAAGCCTGGCATTGGTCATCGAAAGGTGCATAGAGCCTAACCGGCTTACGGCATAGTATCTACATCAACTTATTAGCGCATTTATTTTAATCACAGTCCTATAGGTGGTAGTATTATAGTCCCGTATAGTAAAATATACCTAGGAGGTAAGTATAGGTATGTTATATTCGATAATGCCTACTCAGATAAGGCAAGTATTGAATGTATTCTTCCACTTTTCAAAAGATAATACTATGCAGAAGTGGCAACTTAAAGCAATTGGCTAGACTAGGTACCTAACTTTCAATTGCCGAAACTACACCATCAGGTACCTTACTTTTCATAGTCTCGGAACGGCCTCGGGGACCGGATTACAAGGCCGGCCCTTGGCGGGTTGGTTCGTTCCATTTATATACATACTAGTACTAGATATCGGATGCTTGTGTTTTTTCTTTCTTCTTTTTCTGGTGCGATTGCATCTAATACCGGCTCTCATTTAGTACCGCTCTTACCTTAGGTAAAACTCGGGGTCATCTAATTCTGTATTATGTGATATGTAGTATATACCCGTAGTTATGTGGTTACTCACATTGTAAGTATAGTATGTAACTACTAAGGTAGGCATTTGAGACTCAGAACTACACACTAATACGTTATAGTAAGTCGATAACCGAAGAGCAGACAAACACTGTGTCGTATTTACGGACATATAAGGCTGCTCAGCTAAGTAAATATCTTATGCTAGACTTGAGCCCATAGAGAGGAATGAATAAAACGAGTATTTCAAAGAATAGTACTCTTAAGAAATGAGGTGATAGTTATATGCTCAAAAGAGTTAATTATATCTCTTAATATTTTAGGTACTTTATATATTTTCCAAACTTAGGACATTTGCACTGCTGTACAGCCTTTTACCTCATGCATGTACGGGTAATGGACATGGCCCAGTTTCGATCAGGGAGCTTACATCAAGTAGCGGATAACTGCATAGCCCATGTGGATCTACCGCACCCTAGCTGCTTAGAAGAAAAAGACCCCTCACAGCTCACTCCGTGATCCGTCCATTCAAACGGGGGTCCCATAACGGGTTGATTTCTCTCATCTCATCCCTCCGCGCTCATCCTACAATAGGTTCCTCGTCAAATCCATACCCTCCATATTTTCCATATCTTTCAATTCGATCCCTGAAGAATAAAAAAAAAAAAGGGCACCACAACACTACCTCTTTATTTACGTCTTTTTTTCTTCTTCTCTTCGAGATATTGTATATTATTCCTCCCCCTCTTTACTCCTATGTTCATTTACCGAGCGACGTAGGCCTGTGCCTCGTCCATTCATTTCCCCTAGTCTGGGGTTTTCTTGTGTTCGCCAGTTTGGTGCGACTAAGACGGTAAAAAAAGGAGGGAACACCCAATTGGACAAACAGTCCTTAGGTTCTAGCCAAAACTCGAAGTTCCAAATCCGAAGGCTGAAGGCGACGGTAGAGGCGACATAGATCCACAGCCAAAATAACACGAGACGATTGTACTCCCACCCGATCCTTTCTCGTATATATTATTTTGTAGTAGTCTTTTTTTTTTCTCCCCATATACCAAAAAAGGCCGTTTTTATCGATGCATTCCGTCACCATTGAAGCATTGCTCGAGTCAGGTCTTCGATAGACTCCGCAATCCGTTCGGAATCAGGAGCCAGATCAGGAGCCAGATCAGGATCGCCACCTTTTTTAGCCCCTCGGCGTTTACACGGCCGTTATTCAATGCCATTCCCCTGAGGTCCGACGTAATCTTCGAGTTTTCACCAAGTGCAATCCCGTCGTAGGCATCATGGCGAGACCAGAGCCCGGTGATATTTTGCTGGTCGTCCGTAAGTTCCGTCTCTTTTCATTATATGAGACTTTCGCATTCGTATCTGCAATTTCAGCTAGCAAAGATACGCGAAACCGCGAAACTCCTAATCCTGCTCTTTTGCGCAAATGAATGAATTCCTTTTAACAGGGTGAATTTTTAGATGACTTCCAAGCTAGGAGCTCCGACGAATTGAGTTTAGCGAAGGGCGACCGCGTCGAATTAATCGAGCGCGATGACGAGTTCGGTGATGGGTGGTTTTTGGGCCGCCATATGGTGAATGGAAATAGTGGCTTATTCCCAGAAGGTAAGTAGAGTTGCCGTAGGGAGGGCGGCGTACAATTTGCGACTGAATCGCAACTGATCGATTATCTGTAGTATATACGCGACCGTTAGCGGACGGTGTCGCGGCTTCATCGAATGCTTCCAGACCGATCGCGAGTTCGTTCTCATCCACCAATGGGGCATCGTCCAAAGCTAGCCAACCACCATCGATCGCTACGCCAACTCAGGACCGCAACTCGACCCCGCAAGCCGCTCCATCTGTTCCACCGGAGACCACTCCCGTAACTCTGCCGCTGAATTCCACGAAATCCGATGTGAAAACGGCCCCCCTTGTAAGCAAAAGCTTTGCTTACGGTAGTAGTAACGAAGGGCTAGGTCGTCTTCATGCGCAAGGTCAGGAGAATCCAGTACTGCACGAGACTCTAACCGTGATCGACGAACATATCACCGACTTGCACTCGACCCCGCAGAATGGCGCACTCCATCACACAACAGATTCCGGGAGCGAGTATAGTTCTCACCTACCGGATCGGCTTTCCTACATCCAGGGCGAAGAGACTGATGAGGAGGAGGAAGTTCTACACACTCGCGACGAAGTCGAATCTTGGACTGCGGATGATGTGGCGGAATATTTGTTCACTGCCGGCGTAGAAAAGAAGCACTGTGAAGTATTTCGGGATCAAGAAATATCAGGCGAAGTACTTCTGGGCATGGATCAATCATCGTTATTTCTTAAAGCGTTCGACCTTGGCTCCGTTGGACGACGACTGAAGACGTGGCAAAAGATCAAGAACTTACAGGACGAAGTAAATGGGCTTGGTACCCTTACGAGGCGAACCACGCAGACGTATGGTAGTGAAGCGGGGTCGGAGGAGTTTAAGGTCGGTGGTGGAAGAGTGAGAAGCAGGTCAAATACTCTAACAAACTCGCAAAGAGTCGTTTCATCCGAGAGTCGGCCAGGTTCGGTACATACAAAACGTCTCTCGCAAACACCAAAAATGGAGCCAATGGCACCTCTAACTCCCAAATCTCCTAAAGGCGTTCAAGACAGCCCGACAAGACAGTCGCACCATAATAGACCTTCGGCAGCCTCCGTCAGAGAACTGCATCATTCGCGACGGCATTCGTCCACCGATTTTAGACTCGCCCCGCCGGTCAATGCAGGAACACCTAAACTTACATCTTCAGGGACTTTTCCACAGCCCCAACCTTCACATAAGAAACAACCTTCGTTCGACCGTAATTGGACCATGGGCGCAGCTTCTTCTCCTTATCCCGCACGCCCGTTATCGTCAACTGAATTTGGCGACTCTATAAATATATCTGATACAGACGTCGTCCATAATCCAGCTCTTGATCTCGATCGTGGTTATTTCTCTGGTACCGAGGTTGATGGCCGAAAACGCAACGTGCTTAAGAAGCGCGAAAGTACTACCGCACACGCCCACAAGTCAAGTTATACAGAACAGCAACGCGTTAGAAGCGCAACAGCTATCGCAAGGCGTTCTCGGTTTGGAAGTATTGATTCAACTAGGGATTCGACACCACCAAACGCCGCGCAAATGTATTATGGTTTATCTGGAGATCACAGGCGGACGGCCTCTACTAACACTACAGAGTCCATGCGACCTATTCCCCCTGCCAAGGACGGTCCCACCCCAACCGTCACCAAACTTGATGTCGGGTCGCCTGCCTCGGCCTCAACCCGACAGGCCGCTCCCGGCGATTGGATGTCAAATGCTGGTGGCAAACTTGGAGGCCTAAGGGCTATCTCCGATGCTGTGGTTGGCAACTCGAAAGTCGGCTCGCCAACTGACTCTTCTACTCAGGCTTCACCTTTGAGATCACCCTCCAGGGCCGGTTCGAGTACGCCTTCGGGTGGCCCTAGTTTCGAGATTGATTCACCCGATACAGGGAAAAGCCCGTACTCAGCGACTACTACCGGCAGTCGTAAGAGCGGGAAAAAGACAAAGCAGGAAACGAGTGCTTACCTACGTGGTCTACAAAAGATTAGCCCACGTGAAGCAATAAAGGATGCAGACTATAGTGGATGGATGAAGAAGAAGAGTTCACATTTAATGACGACGTGGAAGCCACGACTCTTTGTGCTTAAAGGAAGACGTTTGGCCTACTATTACTCAGAAGACGATACCGAGGAGAAAGGGCTAATTGATATTTCGTTCCATCGCGTATTACCTGCTGACAACGAACGGCTTACTGGGTTGCATGCTACGTTGACGGGTGCTACCAACACTCCAATTATGCCGGCCGATAGTAACCTCCCAACTCTTGCAGATAATACCGCCGTTTCACCTGTTGAGAAAGGTACGGATACGATGTTCATATTCAAGCTCATGCCACCTCGGGCTGGGCTTTCCAAAGCGGTCAACTTTACTAAGCCAACCATACATTACTTCGCTGTTCCGAATCTGCAACAGGGGCGAATGTGGATGGCGGCTTTAGTAAAAGCCACTATTGACCGTGACGATACTCAGCCCATGACAACAACATACCAGCAAAAGACCATCTCACTTACTAAAGCACGTGCAATGCGGCACCGTCCTCCGGCCCTTATGAATCTTGACGAGAAGGTCGAAGAAGGCGCAAAGAATGGAGATGATGAGAAAAAGAACGGCCTAGGCATCTCGTTTGGAGAGGTTGATAGTGCAGTCTCCGGTCTCGAGAAGCTAGGTCTTTCCAAAGTCGAGAGCAAGAAGTCGGGGTTAGAGAGTGAGAAGAACAATGGTATAGGCATTCTGACCTCATCTCCTCAGAGCACCTAACGATCCACCTCTAAATCCCCAGCGTTTATTATCACCTGGCTCGCCTTTATCGCAAGCAGCCGGATTATCTAATTATGTCGAGTCCCGGCATTCTATTATTTCTTCGGAGTGATAAGAACACTCAGCATTTCTATCACCCAGGCAGTTTTCTTCGTAAGGACCAGCAGAGCCGGTGCCTACCATCACATATAACGTTTTCTTCCCTCTAGCGTGTCGTCTATTTTTTTTTTTCCCTAATTATTCCCCGATATCCCCCTCATCGATACCTTAGTTATACGAACGAAAGCAAGATAGTGATACGGATACATGACCAGGTAATAAAGTTAGTTACCCCGACCGACGACCCACACGTCGGCAGGGTGAAGTAGGAAGAGGAGGAAGCAGAGCATAGCCTCGAGGAAAGGTTATCATATCAAAAAGTGCGAGGATGAAAGAGGAATCGCGTCTGTTGTCTCCAGATAAAGACAGAGACCGAGACAAGACCTGGCGCGGATCGGATCAAATCGAATGGTATAGCATTACCCATGGAAACAGCTATAGATAAGCCTTAATACAATGTACTATGAAACAGAAAGACAGAGACAGAGACAGAGAACGAGAAAGAAAGAAAGACTTGTCAAGGAGGGGCGTGTGTGTCTTGCGCGAATATACTTGCTACTACTATTGCCGCTTATATGTCGCGTTTTTCTATGAAATCGTGCGAGGCTGATATTGTATGCCTTTCCCAGAGTCTGTAGATGTGTACATTACATTAGGCACTTAGCGAGTACGTGAATCTTTAGGTTAGGTTAGGTTGCGAGTATGTGGGATTTAGGGCTAGAAGAAATGGTTCTGCTTGTGTGGCTATTCCCATCGGGTTCCGTTTGTCGAGGTCCGATATCAAGTTCTATATACCTGAATTTAGAGCGGATTTGTTTTATCTTACTTTAACCTTAGATGCCTGATAGTTTGAGTACTAGGCAGGCACCTGTATTCTCAGCGTACGATAGCTTAGGTAGACAATCCAGCCCATTTTTAAATTCGCTTACCCCCCTAAATCTAGAACATCCGCCGCCTCTTTCAGCTAGAGCCCAACCCTCCGTCCTTCTGCCTTAGGTAGATCTACAAACATCACCTGCCTGGGTACCGTAGGTAATCGATCCTCTTAAAGGATTAAGATAGGATACTTGCTTCTCTTCGTTGGGATTAATTTAAGTGCCCAAACTAGCCACAAGCAAGGCACGACGCTTATAACGTACGTAGACAAACGCATATTTCATTTACGCGATTCCTACGACATAGCTCTCTGCCCTGTCCGGACGTATATAAGAAAGGGGTATCATAACCATCCACGCCACTCATAATCCTCTTCCTCCTCCTACCTCCATCGTATTTGACTCCCACCCGCACCCCAAATACTATCGAAATCCGCCTGTCGCACACATTATCCAGGGCGCTTGACAACAAAATCTCCCCTTACTCAAGTGTATGTCTAACGACCTCGATCCACGCCCCCAGATCCTCCATCGTCTCCAGCGCATTCTCCCAATCGCTCCTGACTCTCTTTCTGTTATTAGGATTGCCCCCTATATGGCCCATATCCCCGTCGAAGATATTATCCGAGACAATACGGACGCGGCCCCCATGCTGGATCTCGATGTTGACGTGAGCTGTATGGTCTTTGAATGGAAATACGAGCGCGAGGCGGGGGACGGGATGAGCCGTCAAGGTAATGTCTACTTTCAGGACCTTATCCGAACTAGTCTTCCTGTTGGGTCGGGCCATAAAGTCACTGAATTCGTCTTGTCTGGTACGCGGCAGACGGGCGTCATTGTCTTCGTCTGCTTCTTTCGCTGTGGGCTTGTCGTTTCTAGGTTTGAGGCTATTCGTAAGGAGCAGGGAGAGGAAGGCGTATTGACGAAGCACAGGGAGCATCACAACCAGGTCCTTCGGGTGCGAGAAGGGAACTTGGCTTAAAACTTGCCCGTACACTGGCTTGTATATGAATAGCGTGTTACGATGTGCCTTGAGCACAGGCTCTGGCTGGGACTCGTCGTGCATATTGTTGATGAAGGTAGGGACCGTCTGTGTGAATACTACTTCCCGAGGTTCGCTGGGGTCATAGGAGCTTCCATCGATGATGGGAAATAGTAACGCGTCGAATGTAATATTAGATAGAGGTGCGTTAGTTGCCGATATCTTATAAATATCTATTGCAACAGCATGCGAAACCACTACGGGTGGATCGAATGTTGCCATAAATACAACATCAGGTGGTTTGGGGCCCGATAAGTTCACACCACCCTCGAGCCCATGTTCCTTCGCCTCCTCGGAGGATGGTAGAAGAGTATTAGGTGGCTCTAGCCAATCCAAAACTGGCCCAGTAGATGATATCATTTCCTCGTCTGTGAGGTTGGATTTCTCGATACTATCTCCAATCCACTTATCAGACACCCGTATTGGGTTGTGGTAGACCATGCCAGCAGCAGCCGCACACTCGATCAAGATACCCCATGCTTTAGCGTCTTCGGTATCCACCGTTGTAGACTTTAGCTTTCTTCTTTCTTTCCAATAATCGAAGCTCAGGCCGATTCGACCCCGAGTATGCATAAGGGGACATCCATGGCGAAGGCAAAGAGCATACACTCTGAGGTTTTCATCGGATATATCACTCAATGACGAATCCTCTCGAAGCTTCTGTACGTCCCACTGATGTAATCTGTCCAAGCTTTCCCAGATGCCCGCTATGGCTTCGTGGCAGTTAAGACCTGGCGAGACGCTTAATTTATCTAAGTTAGCCAAACGCTCGATGTTTGCTCGAAATTGTGTTAGCCTCTTTGTTAATGGACTCTGTCCGGGGGCTAGCGAGAGGTCTTTCAGAAGGATAGCCGATGCCTTATCGACGTGCTTGTCGACACTGGGTATAGAATCTGTGTAGGCCAATGCAGCCTGGTGTACGATGTGATTTGTTATGCCAACTTCAACAGCCACTGTCTGTCCTGCTATGATCAGAGTCTTGGCATTCTCGCCGGCACCTTTGATATCTTCCCACAGGCACTCGAGGTTAAGGTGAATGGCCAACCTCTCGAGTCCCTGATTACTCACTCTACTGCTATTCTGAGCCTATATGGAGTAGGTTAGTGGCCAATTCTGGTCCTGGTAGAATCAGCTATCACCTACCCAGAGAGCAGCGATGACAGCCTCCATTCTTTTCTTCCGATCCTCCTCGTCCGTCCGCCCCGCCGCTGCAACCAGTCCTCCAACGCTGATGTTATCTAAGTTAAGATCGTTTATGGCCATTCCCAGCGTGTTATAAGCAGCGGCAGCAGAGGGGCTATCGAAGTTTGCTGTGGAGCTAGTAGTACCGATCATTGTACCCGTGGTGCCAGTTGCCGGAGATTTCTTGAACTGCTGGGGTGATGACTTCGGTCCGTGAGGGGAAAACACTGCGGCGGTTTGGGGGTTCGAAAAGGGCGTTGAGGCTTGGGGTGTAGGGGCAGCGGCAGGGTGTTGCGAAGGCGTACGGCCCTGCTGAGAAGGGCCATGGCGCATTGGAGTCGACATCGCGATAAAGGTAGTTGGAGTATAACTGCGACTACTATAGTACTTTCGAACGGTCAGGTTGAATATAGCAACTATGAGAGAAGAAAGACGATTATATCACATAAATATAATCGAATTATTCGAGAAGGAAGAAGGGGAGAAGGATAGGATTCATTAAAATGCGCCGGCGATCAGAAAAATCAAACAAAATCGAATACGAGGCGGACGAAACGCATTCTCGAATATGATCAATTGGTCGGCTCTCTCTTTTTTTTTTTTTTTTTTTTTTTTTTTTTGTAAAAAAAAAAGAAAAGAAAAAATTGAAATTGAAATTCTAACTTTTATTTTAAAAGTAGCATTGAGGAAGATAGCTGATAGAGCATGAGAGCATGAGAGTATGAGAGTATGAGAGTATGAGAGTATGAGAGTATGAGTTGAGGAAGTAAGTTGAGATTTATTGCTGTCTTGGCCACTAAAAACGAAGGTGTATGTATTCTGTAAGTTCTCAAGCTTTACTACGGTTTAGTTAATCTCCATTCTCGTTTCCCCATTTTAGTGTGGGGGGAACGCTTTAAGCTCGACTTGACGCGCAAGGTTTAGGTACTAGCTGGACGCACTACATATGTATGTAGTTAGCTGTACTGTGTACTTCGTACTGTACAATACAATACAGTGCAATGCAATACAACTGAACACCTCCAGCTCTTACTGACCATTGATGTCATGTATGCAAATGTATTTAAATGCTTAAGATAAGTACTATGTAAAGCAATACTTGGTGGGTACTCTTGCTAATAACTCGGAATCCGATTCGTCAAACTTTTCAAACTTCACGATCAACAATTCAGCCGCATCAGCTACAGGAGATACTGCCTACCTAATCCTGCCTGTGTACCTAATCTCGACCTAAAGCTAGATTCATTCCTGCTAAGATTATTTCAAACGTAAGTTACTAGTAACAACCATATGGTGGCATCAATAAATATCACAATTCTTTCAAATAACACACAACGAAAGCATCTTATAATGGATAAAAATGAGTGGCAAATTTAATTGAATTGCAAAGAGCAAACCTCTACCTAAGGATGTGTTTCCTCAGAGGATATCACGATTTATCCTAGCAGTGAACCATATAACGCTTCCGAATCCTGATGTCAACCCTAACTCAACGCCAGCTTGATGGAACATCCAACTCATCATTCCTTTAGTTCTGGAGAATCGCACCCAATTCCTAGCCCCTTTATCATCTGCCAGGAAGTCATGGCCAAGCTTATGGGTTAGTCGTCCATAAGCGATCTCTAACTCAGTATCGCCAATGTGCGTATGCTTGCCTTGAGAGTAACTTCGCATAAACTAGGATGTTAACGAGTGGTTTGCAACTTGACGCGCTGTGTTGAGACCGGATGGTGATATCTTTGCTCTCTATTGATTTTGTGTGGCGCCAGCCGGCCGTTTTCTCCCCTTTTTTTTTCGTTCATTTAACGTATCTCTATCGCTATTTCGAAGGCAGATTTGCAACGGCAAGGCTTGGAATTGACTAAAAGCTTGGAAGAATTGCATGGAACAGACCTCGCATGTACATATTTCCGGTATGCTGTGGCATTGGGAAATCGAGTACGTAAGAATGAAAACTCTTTGTAAAAAAAACATGTTAGCTTGACGAGAGTAGTTGCAATATAAGTAAATACCGCTGATGACTTACTCTGAGATTTATTTTGTCTTATTCTTTTTCTGGAAGAAAAATGCGGAGGCGTTGCTGTAAAAGTCAATCATACCTCGATGTGCCGATCGAAGTACCGCATCCTTCTTTATGGCCTTGGCCACGGTACGCCTAGGAAAACACGCGCATATGTGATAGTGCTGTGAACGCCATATATCGCACGCGCAGCAGACAGTGTTGTCTGAGGTGTTCCTTTCGGGCGCTAGCTGAGTGTTGCCAGGGGAATACAGGTAGTCATGAAATGTCCGAAAAGAGAAAAAGAAAAAAAGAGGACGAGAAAACCGGTAAAATGTATGAAACAAAACGCCAGACTACCGGGCTGAATGAACTGGAACTACCATGACTAATGAAAGGTGATAATATTGTTGCAATGTAGAAATTGCCACTAATGCGTAGGTATGTAGAATCGTGTCGTTGAAGTTGACACAGTAGTAGTTAGCCAACGTCACCTTCTTTCTGTCGAAGAATATTCACTGCGTCAAAGAAAAAAACTAAAAAAAAAACTCTAGAACTGCGAAGGGAAGTATTTTCGCAGTATAATGAGAAACAACTCAGTCTCATGTAAATAGGATCAGGCAGAGTGCAGCTTTAAATACGCTGCTAGGCATCTCCATGGCTTCTTGTTTTTCAGGGACTGGTGGTCCATGAAAGAGATCAGCCAGTCATTCATAACGCCTGAGACATGCCAGCCGTAGTTGCGCGAGAAACGGGCATCATGTGAGGGCCTGCGACCCCGCTAGAGGGTGCTGCCAATTGGAAACCTGTCGACGCCTGAGCTCTCTGTCTATGGAAACGTCTCGCCTGGCGGTCGCGACATTGAAGAGCGTACGCACGGTCTGTAGCTCGTTTGTTCTCCAAGTATTCTTCATAACTCTGCTGTTGCTGGGTGAATGTGGGATCACCAGGGCGTTGAGGTCCTTTGGGTTTTCTCACGGGTCTAGGGCCATATACCATCTGGGCTTGGGCGTGAAGTGGTAAATAGCCTGGATTTCCGGGACCTGTGAAACCCAGTCCTTCCACAACAGGCGCACTTGGTCCTGGGCCATATGGCATTGGAGAAGGCGCCATCTGGAGTCGGGGCGCCTGTGTGTCTTGCAAACGTGAAGGGGGTATGGATGCAGCTTTGCTATTGCTGCATGGCTGAATATTGGGCATTTGTTGAACTCCTGACCACATACCAGGCCCGGACTTGAGACCAGGGAGGTTCTGAGGTTCTTGACACGACACTTGTGAGACGGGGCTCAAGCCGAGTTGACTGGCCAAGTTTTGAATCTGGTTGAATTGAACCATAGGGCTCGCCTCCATCACACCCGACCGTTGCCGAGTGCCAGCTTCAATACGTGTCATTTGCGCTTTCAGATCATTCATGCATGCGTAAATCCTTTCTATGTCTTCGGCAGTCACGGATCGAGTCTTACTTGAGCCACTCTCCATTGAGGATGTGATTCTATAGTCATTCTTTTTCAAATGGGGTTGGTGACTATGATCTAGCGAGTAGTTGCGCATATCTGGCTGGCATATAGTGCTAATACCAGAGGAAATTTGGAATTCAGACGCTTTCGGGTTCAATGTAGTACCTCGTCTCTGTGAGGTCTTCACATCAACACCGCTAATACCAGAATCATGTGAGCCCGATTCGCTCCGACGCACACTTTCTGGCTCCTGGGGAGAATTCGAAGATTTGACATCAATTCCTGATTGTGCATTGAGACGGCTTGCAGAGGCTTTCTGGAGCTTGCTAATGAGAGCGTCAAAACGGACCTGGTCCTGCTCAGCCTCAGCCTGAGATGGGAACTTGGATTCGTAGTCTTCTCTAAGCTGCTTGACCGGGAGACCCGCCGTATGTGGGCTTTGAATCTTGGCCCAGTTGATCTCGAGATCTTTATCGATGCTGTCCCATCCAACTTTGGTAAATCTCTTGGAATGCTTAATAGCCTTTACGGCGGCCATGGGGAAGATAGGCTCGTCCTTATTGTTCTGGGATGGGGAAACAATAGGGACTGCTCTTATTGTCATATCTTTTGGACTGTACTTGTCATCATAGGCTTCATCACCGCTTTCGAATTTTCCGTCTTCTTCTAGAAAATAGTCACGCATTTCAGTGAACTGTCGGAAGCCTTCGCTCATGAATGGCATTGGAGATTCAAGCCGAACTATGGACATCTTGGTCTCAGGTGAATCGAGAAGAAGAGTTGTGTCGGTGCCGGAATATTGGGCGTTATCCGAGCTATCGGGTTCAGTCCTGTCATCTACTGTCTCATAATCTTTCTTGGTTATTGGGGCAGAATGTATGAAATCCGGGTCAATAGGAGTATCCCGGTACCGACGAACACCCGCCCCATTAGAAATGGAGGTGTCAATAGTGAGCTTTTTCAAATTCTTCTTTCCGGCCATTTGAAATTCGGTCCTCTCCAGGCCTGCGGTAACTGGGGCCGCAAGAGGAACACCATTTCCGTTGCGACGATTATTTCTCCAGTCAGAGTTCATCATAGCTTCGCTTGCTTTTGGAGCGGGAGGCTTTTCGCTCGTGATATCAAATTGAACTTTCCGAGGTGGAGCTGAAGCTACCTGGGTGAAGTCCATTCCGCTCGGGATTGATGACGCGGCGTCTTCGATGCGAAAATCGGTTTTGATGCTGAGATTTAGAGCACCGGCCCTTTCTTTGGCCTTGCTTTTGGCCTTGAGAGCTTGTGCGGCGCGCATGGTTATCATATACGACTGACGAAGTCTTATAATCAGCAAACTATGGCACAATACTTTAGTTAATAGATCTCACACTAGGTAAAAGCTGACATACTCACATAAAGTTGCGTTGTTGTCGTTAATTGCGAGGGTGTGGATAGTCAGAGTGCGAAAAGTTCTGCTGTGTATTTGCTCCTATTACCAATGCATCAGTACAACTTATCTCCCAGGTGTGAAGTTGGAAATGCGATAGAATAAAAGCCCCGCGGATAAGGCAAGAAAAGTGTAGGGCCCGAGGCAAAACGAATGTTGATGATAAGAGTCAGTCAAGTGCCCATACCCTGTTGATTTACCTAGCTGGCAGTAAGTCTGTCTCGGTATGTCGCGGAATCAGGGGGTAGGCTTATGTGAGGCTCTCTAGATAGTTAGAAAAATATAATTGGAACTGCTTATTGTGGAAGCGGGTGAAATAATCTGTTATGAATAAAAGTAGTATCTATACTTGTGTTGATTGAGGCTGCGGTCAAATTGGAATATTTGGAGCTTTTGAAATATCAAGAGGAAGAGTTAGGGTAGGGTGAAATCCAGGAAGCGATTTAGAAGGGGAAAAGATGGGATAGTTGAAATAAATCACGAGAAAATTGAAAGGTTGTTGAATAGTGCGATGTTGCCAATCTTGAAAAAATAATTTCGAAGTCTGGATGTAAACAGTGGGAGATAACGTACCAGTATGGAGGTTTGTTGCTATTGAAGAGAGCACTTCTCGTCGCTTGGGTGATTTTTCGACGGTCGATCTTGGAGCGTAATAGTTACGCGTTTTCGGCACTTGATAAATGAGCACTCGAGGAAAGGGAACGCAGAAGGCCGGATTTAGAGAAGGTGAAAGGGTTGACGACGACACAGGTGACGACACTGTCCGGTAACAACTAATGTTTGCTTTTCTGCCAGGCGGTAGGTAAATTTTGCAACCTCGTGAGTCAAGTGAAAAATGTAGTCGGGATAAGTCGAGTGAAGAAAGAAAAAAAAAAAACTCGAGCGCCTGTCGGCTACAGATAAATGTTTCGCTCGAGAACCAGCCACGATGTGATGTGTGATCTGGTCTAACCAACCAATACAGTCCAAAAAGAGGAAATCAATCACCAAAAAAAGGTCGTTGCCTTCCACCGAAGAACGCTGTGTGCAAAATACCTTGACGACTGTGGATAGAGTAGAAGACAACAAATATGATGAACTTGAGAGGTAGTGTAGAAATCTACCCAATAAGGTATGGAGGAAGTAGATTCTCACTGTAATAAAACTTCGACCAGAGTGGCTGTCACCTAGAAATTTCTTCATATGTAAGGTTCTCATGACGCATGTAGTTTCCTACCTTTGACTTGTGTACCTAAGATAAGCAAACGTCAAGGCAGCTACCATAGTCCAAGCTGCAAACTTAGATACATGCCTACCCTATGTAAGTCCTACCATCATCAGGGTTGCCGTATGATTCCTTCCATTAACATATTTGCCCTCGGGTACGTAGCTAGAGATGATATAACTTACAGTGCTGCAGCATGTAGGCAGCATTTACTCCCTGCGGATGTGGGATAAGTCATCTAATTCTTCCTATGGCCTACATACTTTTTTAGATGCGATACTGATGTCCGTTCTAAATAATGGATACCTAGATAAGTCTAATTTTAGGTAGAAGGATATGATATGTATCTTAGGTAGGTATCCATGTTAGCTGGAAGCTACAGATCCTATATGTGACGCCTCTATCTAGTCCTGAGAATATGCTTTTAGCCATGGATTATAAGGGCATTCTCATGAGTACGTGAAGGATATGCATCCAATGCTTGTGTAATAACTTGGTGGCTTCAGGTTATAGAATCAAAAAAGCTCATCAAAGCTATGAGTCGACTTGACCGGTATTTTCTTTTTCCGATTTACCTGCTATACAAAAGATTCATCGTTAAAAGAACAGAAATATGCTACCATCTTGCGTAATATTACCTATGTGGATCACACGTAGCTACCTACCTGCTATAGGGGTATTTAACTAAAATACACTATTCTTATTGGATAATTGTAAAGTGTTCAACTAGGCGTGAAAGGCTCATAGTGGCTGTAAGAACGCGAGTACGGAGTGAGGACATAGCACCATTGAAGTACGAAGATTAAGGAACTTACATAAGACAAAATCAACGACGACAATAAACTGTTAATTATAAAAAGCTTCTTAACGCAGATAGTTTTACATTCACTTTTGCGTGTATGTGTTGCTCTAGTTACCCCTTTTTGCGCAAGGATAATGCACGTGACCTACTTAGATTAGACGACGACTTCCTAGGAAGTCAGTAATTGGTGGCTGTGAACATTAGCTGGATAGAAAGACATTAACGATGCTCACTAGAGGTTCTCAACGTAGGGTATACCGTGAAAAATTCTGTGTAATTTTGTCGTCTCATATTTTATTTGCTTCATGTTTTTTATGTCCCCTCTTTCATTATTTCTTGTAATCATTTCGCTATGAAATTGATGAAAAGCCTGGCCTAAGCAGGATGTATCCTACGGGTAATCGTTGGTTCTTTTCCGTTGAAAACGTTGTACTTGGGTACCTACATAGGTGGTTTGCGGATTGAGAAAAAAAAAGGGGGGGGGGCTAGTGGAACCACTCACTTCAAGACAGACAACCAACCTCCTACCAGAAGTTGAAGATGCATGATAGTCAGCATAATGAATTACAAACTCCGACAAGCTCTTCTGCCGGGTTGCTTTAATTGAAATACGATTAAATTAAGAATAAATCGGTCCAGGGTCTTTTAAGACGGGAAGGGAATCCTGAAGATAAATTAGTCGTTGGGGGGGAAGTAAACTCATCGCCTTGCAATAAATAACACATATTCAATTCATAAATTTCCAAACGCTATACGTAGTTTCCTATGAAAAAGACGACAGAGATCCTACACTTAAATTCGTTATGAAAACATCAATTTTCATAGCCGTGGCCTCGTGAGACTGCAGCTTTACGGCGGGGCTGCGTTGCCTGTCATATAAGCGCTGAACGCTCTCTGTATGGCATATTAATCAGTCGAGGTCCGGAAATATTGAAAATTAAAACAAATATAAGCAGAAAAAGGCGATCACTTACTGGGTTCCTTGTCTGTAGGAATACTGTGCCAGGCCCTGTGAACTTACAGACCAACCCTTCTCCGCTAGCCAGCCCACCGATGATACCGCCACTAGCTACTCGCTCCATGACATACTTGACATTCCAGGCTACCAGATGTCCGTTGTCGACGATGTATTTCTCGCCATCAGCGAGATCTTTCCGGATAATCGCGCCGAAACTGGTGATCCAGAGCAAACCAACACCAGTGATCTTATGAACCCACAGACCTTCTCCACTAAACATTGCTTTTCCGAGGCCTTGGCGCTTGTAGTCGCGAATGACGCCCTGAGTGCTGGCGACGTAAGCATCTTTACCTACGCTCCAAGACTCTTCTCCCGTCAAACGGATGGTGGTCATATCGCCAAGCATTCCGGGTGCGAGTAGCAGCTCTCCAGGACCGATAAAGGTCGAGTGTCCAAACTCGCCGCCGCTAGCCATCAATTTCTTCATGCTGAACTTGTACTCGCCCTTCAGCGTAATGGTGGGGCTCATGGCAATCAACACTCCTGGCTTCGCGCCTATCGGACACCCCATTGCTAGTTGAATTGTGATGATCGTATTGCAGTCTCTATGACTAATGCGGTATGATCCGCCATTGAACGTTCCCACGTCATCCAGAGTCGCAGCAGCGCCTTGGAATTGGGCAGCGGCGGGGGCAGGCGCAGGCGCAGGCGCAGGTGTGGGCGCGGGCGCGAGCGAAGGTGGCGCCGTAGGATTCGATGTTGTTCGCGCGTGTGTCGGTCCCGTTCCTAGGATGCTTTGGGCTTTATCATTCGGATATCCTTCTGGTGCCTTAGGTACCACATCTCTATACGCGGGTGCTGCTCCGCTAGGCGGCGTCAGAGCACCTTCACTTCGAATGGGTAAGGCACCATGTTGCGCTGACTGAGGGGGAGGCGGAGGCTGGTAAATAGGAGTTCCAGCGTTAGGCGGTGGTGGAGAAACACCTTGTTGCGGAGGCGGAGGATACTGTTGATGTACAGGCACTGGGTACGCTTGTTGTGGAGGTTTGGGGTAGCTCTGAGCCTGGGGCTGAGGGTAATTAGGTCCCTCTGGAGGTCGTGGGTAGTATTGTTTGTTCGCGGGAGGGGAGGTTGGCGGTTGTGGATAATTGTTCTGTGGTGGTATAGCTGTTCCAGTCAATACACTATTGCTGGCGCGAGTTTAGGATTGAAATATGAAGGCATACCTGTTGAGCCATTCGCACCGGGAGGCGCTATGTTATCATTGTTAGCTCTATGATCTGAGGCTGAAGAACATATTCTAGGTAACTGGATAATCACGTACGCGCATAGTATTGAGCAGACATTGTGGCACCGCGATTATTTGGCTTCGAACGGAAGAGATATTCAAATCAAGCTATAGTAAGGTGAATCTCGAATACTATCATTTGCCGTGTTAGTTTGAGATCAGTAAGTTTATAAGTTTATGACCGGGTAAGTTGAGGCGGCTGTGGTTGAAGTTGACCCGCGAAGGATCGTCAACATGCCGTGGCCCCGCATTCATTTCGCACTTACAGGTAAGTACAATATAATAATCACCGGGCAGACATGGATCGTATCGCTATAAGGTAAAGAAGGGATATAGTTGGGTATACTAAAATAAATTCTTCATAACAGCTATATTTGATAGTTCTTCACGTAAGCTTTTATCAAGAATATTTAAGGGTAGGTAAGGGTAGGTAAGGGTAGGTAAGGGTAGGTAAGGGTAGGTGAGCGAAGGTGAGAAAGATGTGTTCAAGATGCGATCGACCGACGGTCGCTTTTTCGGTCGCCATTTTCTCAGGGGCTATCAGTCTGTCGGGCTGCATATGTATCTGAGATTAGACCTTGCTATATACAGCCAGACAGCTCGCCCGGCTACTCGGCGTCGATGAAGGTTATCCAATCATGAGTGAAGCTGGATAGTCGTACGGACCCCAATGACTTCCGCGAAATGGCGCCGGGATCGTGGGCAGCGTGGCCAAGAGCTACGGTGTTTTGATAGGCGCTAAACTCAGCGCTTAAACGTGAACCTAGCAAAATGGGATATCGCAATTGGTTGAAAGAGTTTGGCAGTTGATATGATTGGATGATGCATGTGTAAATTGGGAACTCAAGAGATAGACCTTGGGTACTTACTACCTGAACGCTGTGTGAAGACATTTATTTATCGCGATTTGTCACGATTTACGCATTAAGTGTTCAGATTTATATCAGCTGTCAATTCTCGAAACTCCGGATACCCTAGAGGTAAGTATTACTTAGTAGATATCTTAGGTACCTGTCAGGTATTATTCTGTGCCCATCAACTCAGTATTGCGATTTCGATGCTACGAAACTCGTATTGGTGCGTTAGCTGTTTCCGCATACTGTCCTCTCGCCCTCATCCGTCGGTAGTCTTCTTGCACGACAGGCGCATATTTGATGGGATGATCTTCGTCCGTGCAAACGGACAAGCATTCGATAATAGATTTCTCGTCGGGTGAAACGAAGTAAGGAATCGAGTATCTTGACTTGGTCATAACCTTTCCGTCCACTCGCTTCCCGTTCACCCCTATGTCGTTCTCAATCGGTGGGAGAGTAACGCGGTGAAGTGTTGACTTTAAGAAGTCTTAAGTTTTTTTTTATTTTTCAGTTATTTAGGTGTTATTACCAAGAGGCACCGACCGCCGGGAAGATACAAGATACGCACCATTGCTCCATCTCATCAGC
Source organism: Daldinia bambusicola (assembly GCA_022478815.1). Lineage (NCBI taxonomy): Eukaryota > Fungi > Ascomycota > Sordariomycetes > Xylariales > Hypoxylaceae > Daldinia > Daldinia bambusicola. The sequence goes on from MU284234.1 coordinate 41,993, forward strand.
AAATCACCCACGTTCATAATTAATGCGTTCTTTATTGGCGTCGCGTCAACAAAATGACCACATTCATTAGGATGTTCGACTTGCAACCCTCCACAGTCGTCTTGAAAAAGCATCGTGATAGTCCCCCAGTCGGAATGGGCTGGCATCCGTGCCACAACATTGCTGGAAAGTTTCTCTGCTTCAATCGGTGGATAATGAAGCAGTCGTAGCTGGTTGTTAATGCCACTATGGTAGCGTAGAAAGAAATCTTCGTCTTCCAAACCGATGCCGGTTGCTAAAGCGCGCAACAGTTCTTTCGCTACGTCGTGGCATTTCCAGTAGAATTGCGTCGTGAATTCCCGGAAACCAGAGAGGACTTCTGGGGGTAGCCATATGTTCGGCTGAGTTTTTGAGTCCTCGCTACCAATTTCGTAGCTCTCCTATTCGAAACTTAATATCCACACTTTTAGAAGTATGAAGAAGTTAATGGCGCACGTATTCCGAAAAGACTGACCTTAAAATCAGAGATCTTTCGGTTCTCGGCCTCTTTTTCCTTGTCGCCGTCGTTGATGATATCCTGCGACACTTTCTCTAGACCAGGCCACGAATATCCTCGGTGAACAGTGGGGCCTGGATTGCATATTAAACGGTTTGCTTGCCGGCTCTAGGTTTGGGACTCACCTGGAGGATGAGGAGCCAGCATCTTTTCTTCGGGAGAAAGATCAAAGAGTCTCTTCGACAATCCAAACGCTTCTTCGAGTATGTCACTCGGCATGCCGTGGTTGATTATATATACGAAGCCAACCCGACGGCATGCGTCCGTTACCTCTCGACCAATCCGTTTCTTATCTTCTATCAAGCCCCTCGACCATGCGCTAAAGTCTATCACCGGTATTGTGCCTTGCTTTGAAGTCATACTGATAAACTTTGATAGGGTCCGGGATTCTCAAAGGTCTGGATATTTATCTAGACTTACCAGGTAACCAAATTACCAATTGCGATAGGCTTATGAGGCTTTGCATATGACTGAGGTTATATGTTACCACAAATCAGCAATGCGGGGTTCTTGAGCGTCTCATTCTCTATATGTAGCAACAAGACTTTAAATTTATCTCCGAAACTGATTGTAGGTAGGTATCTATAGTACTGGTTTGATATAAGAAGTCATCTTAGCCATCCATTTGTGTTGCATACTAACCTTACTTATAGTTACCTTAGATGAGGTAGGTACGCGACTAACGGTTGAAATTAAAACATAAGGGTGTTATCCGATCCGATATGTAAGGCAATATCATTATAAATTATAAAGGTGCAGCATAACAGTCATAAACCTTCAGGAAGTAAGTCAAAGTTCTGGCATGGGATTTGTACATACCATTATGTCTTCAAGTGCCGCGGAGACACTGTGGAGTAAAGCTCAGACTTGATATAATTTGATTCGTTCACATAGCCCTTATATCAAATTTGATTGGATATATCTTAATAATTTACTCCGCCGTGTCTCTGTGGCACTCGAGGATATAATAGCAATATCAATTCGCAATCTCATCTACGCACGACGGCCGAAGCAATAGATTTTATCGATGTGTTACCTACTGGCTTCGAGTTAATGATTTCGGCAACCAGAACTTTGGCGTGGAGACCCTGCTATAGAACCATGTCTATAAAAAGAAGAGCAGAGGATAAGACTTGAATTGCAACGTACAAGATAGCGATGTTCGCGTATCAGGGGAACCGGTGACACCAGAATAGGCGGGAGCGATGGATGGAAGTTAGAACCTGGTTGTACCCGAGGGGCGCGGCTAAACGCGTCGCGTCAGCGTTGATACTTACGCCTACGATGATTAAGAGACACCACACTTCCAACTCCACATAAGTACTTGTCGGCATCTTCGAGCACTGTTGCTTCGAAGACATATAACCACTTGCATTTCCCAACTCCAATCACGGGTCTATTTAATAACAATAGGTCCGAAGGACTACATAATTGCGACTGTCGAATGTCGCGAAAAATCGCTTTTGCTTAGGCGAGGTTACATGACTTTGACACGTCTCGGCACGGCACTGCGTATATGGATAGGCGGGTCATGGTAACGATAGATGTCCTGAACTTTGGCCTTTTCTATGTGAGCGCAACAGAAGTTCTTTCATATTGGGACCCATCTATAGGTAGCTACCTAGGTAGGGTGCTGTCCCACAGGAAGCACTTAATTCGTACAAGCTCGTGCAGTCGGTAAATCTACATGTGCATAACGGCCCCGAAGCTAATATAGAGATATAGGGCACCGGTTGCACTATCCGCCGAGCCGGGTCAAAAGCGGCCCTTGGCCTGATGCCAAGGCAAGAGCCGAGCTGTGAGAGGCTGAGAGCTCTTCATGCCAGCCCTGCTCATGGGCTCATGGAGCTGAAGTGGGTATATATCACGCATAAATACTATTAATTTGGACGCAGTCGTATCCGGGCGAGATATTAAAACTCTTCCCACAGCAAGGGATATCGCGGGTATTGTGTGAGATGTTACGGGGGGCCGTCTTGCTGTTTCGGGTCCTTTTCTCGAACGACCTCGACCTTGAAGCAATGGAACGTGGCGATGGAACCTAATGAGCCAATGGGGAAGTCATCTGTCTTACCCCAAGGCATAAAATTCCGGGGGTCTCGATCTGCTGTGCCCTTCGGTTGGCACTCTACGAGAGGGTCTGCAAATCAGGCTTCGCGGCTAAATAGGAAAATGGCTATAGCTACTGGAGAGCTCCCATGGTTTGCGAGCAATCCAGGTGTAAGCTTATATTTCCTAATTAACCGCCGAATCCTACTGGAACAATCGGTCCGAGCCGAAGGCTTTAGTTATGTATATGAATGAGCGCGTTGCCATGGCTCGACACAGTAGGATAAGATAGGATAGCACTAGAGTTTAGGGACGGGAACTTGTCTCATCGGACTTCATCCCCCGCGACAAGCAATCCCGGTCAGCAATTGTCAATTCGTGAGAAAAAGGATCGTCAAGATGGTTGGCGGCGGCGTTCAGACGGACAATATCGTCCATCGCATGGCGATGGAAGATACTGTCCCATGGCATAGGAAGAAGAATCTGCGCTACCTGTACTTCATGCTATTTCCGTGTTTGATGGGCATCGAAATGACCTCCGGATTCGATTCGCAAATCATTAACGCCGTCCAACTGGTTCCCGCATGGAGTAGCTGTAAGTTTTAGGAGGGAAGAGTCAGGCAGAAGAAATGGAGGCTGACCGCAGATGTATCATAGATTTCGGACACCCAACAGGTGGTTACAAGGGTATCTTAGCTTCCGCATTGCCGCTCGGTTCCGTTATAGGTCTCCCTTTCATCCCGCTCCTCAACGATAACCTGGGCCGAAGATGGTGTGTGTTGTTTGGCAGTGTAACGATGATCATCGGGTCCTTGATCCAGGGTTTCTCTGTCAATGGTACGTGAAGAAGCGACATAAGACATCAAAAGTCCCACGAAACTAATAATAGTCGAAGGCGCAATGTATATTGTCTCTCGGTTGATTATTGGATTCGGACTTCCCTACGCTATTGTTGCAGGGTCGAGCTTGATCGGAGAACTCGCGTATCCTAAAGAGCGTGCTATCCTAACATCCCTCTTTAATGCGGCCTACTTTATTGGTGCCATTGTCGCGTCCGCAGTTACCTATGGAACTCAGCAAATCCCCTCAGACTGGTAAGTTTGTTGCTTTGAAATTCTAATCGCATGTTTTAAGTCTGACAAGTCCGCTTTTACTAGGTCCTGGAGGTAATTCATGTCTCGATATTGTATTCAGTTGGAGACTATTCTAACGCGTATGTACTAGAGTGCCGTCTCTTCTTCAGATGTCGCCTTCCTTATTACAGGTTGCTCTAGTCCTGTAAGTGTTTCGTGATGTACTTATTCAAAACCTCCTCACTGACCCCCCTTTAGTTTCCTGCCTGAAAGCCCTCGATTTCTGATCAGCAAGGAACGATATGAAGAAGCCTTCAAAGTCCTAGTTACTTATCACGCAGAGGGTGACGAGAATTCTGAGTTTGCAAAAGCGGAAATGGCTGAGATTAAGACCACTATCGCTATTGAGCTGGAGCATTCGAAGCGCTCCTGGATGGACATGATCAGCACGGTAGGGAATCGAAGACGTGTGGTTATAGGCTCACTTGTAGGTGTAATGTCTCAGCTTTCCGGCAATGTGGTCATCTCATACTATTTGGGAGACATCCTCAACCTGATTGGCTTCACCGACCCCTCCTTCCAAGCCAAGTATAACATCGGAAACCAATGCTGGGGTTTAGTCTGCGCCGTGTTCACTGCGCTTCTGGTGATGAGGTTCCGCCGTCGGACAATGTACTTGACGTCGATCATTGGAATTTTGGTGATATATGTGGCATGGACCATCTCCTCGGCGGAAGCTATCGTAAAAGGCTCAACAGCTGCGGGGAAACTCTGCTTGTTCTGGATATATGCGTACCAACCGGCTTACAACATCGGTTTCAATGCTTTGACATATAGTAAGCAACTGCCGGGATTCTGCGCGAGAAGTATGAGCTAATCATAATTTCAGCTTATCTCGTTGAAATTTTCCCTTATTCCATGAGAGCCCGCGGAATCACGATCTTCCAGTTCTTTGGGAAAGCTGCCCAGGTAGGGTCTATATACGCCTGAGTTTTGTGCCAGCCTTGCTAATATGAATGTAGTTCTTCGGTACTAACGTCAACCCTGTTGGTTTGGATCCTAACACCGGTATCGGCTGGAAGTTTCTAATCGTATACTGCTGCTGGATTGCCGTTGAGGGTATTCTCATCTTCTTCCTTTGGCCCGAGACTTCGGGACGGACTCTGGAAGAGCTAACCTTCCGTATGATTCCTCAAAAGGTTCTCTTCCAGAAGCACAGACTAACTCTGAAAATAGTGTTCGAAGACGACGAGCGTGCCCACGCCGCGACAGAGGCTGTCGAGAAGCAAATTCATCACGAGGAAGTGAATCATCACGAAGAGGCAGTCATATCCAAAACAACTAGCAAAGGCCAAGTTTAAACCCTTAAGGCAACTATAGTGTATAGATCGCTTATTCCTATACATCATTTATCAATCCAAATCGTAGTGTTGTTGATATTTACTGGGTGTTGAATAGGCGACTTAATGAGATAGACACTGATTTAAATCTGTTAAGCTACTTGCTCTAGAGTCTAGCTTGAATAGGTACCTAGATTCAATTAAGAAGCAACTCGAAATAGAGATTATAGCTACGTTTCTCTTAACGGTACCTAGTCTGTACCAGGGAGAGTATACTAAAAAGGGGCTAAAGGGGGTCTAAAGGGAAGCAAGAAAAAATCGTCCTGTGAGGTAGGTCAAGAAGCCCACTAATTGATGCTGAGATGCTCTCGAATCTCGATGAAATATTCTCAGCCATAGTCTGCTACTTCCGTTTATGGAGAAACGCCATGGTCGCATAGATCAAGATCTTTTTTTGTCATATAAGAAGGAAAACATCGTGATGCTTGTGTTAAGGGCACTTATTGGCTTAAGATAACGAGTCTAGAATTCCTCCTATAAAATCTTCCGGAGTGAACACACCAATCAGCTCTTGTTGCAAAGTGACAATCCGGCGTACGCTGCCGACCTTTTGCCACGCATTCCTGCAAGGCTCTGAGCCGCATCGAACTGGCAGTGAGATCATAGGTCATTCGTTACTCTTCGTGCATTCATAGGAGGATGGGTAAGTAGTACATATAACCTAGGCTGCATGAGCCTGCTTGGCTGTGTGTCACTCGAAGACCAAACTTCTTAGAACAATGGTAAAGGTCGCCACTCTTAGACCACCACTACATATGCATTTATAGGTAATCGATGCAATTGGTTAACTAGACCTTTTGCTATGTAGGCCTATGCAAATGCCGGTTTTGTGGGGATGATTCGATCAACTATACGGACTGTCGGAATTGGATGGAGGAGAAAAGTATCACAAAAGGGGCAATGTTGGTATCAAACGTGGAGGTGCATGGATTATGCGGAGTTCACCCCGAAGAAACTGGGGAAAGTGTTGGCTCTGACCCAAGAATCACAATTCATGACATTTTATGATGGTACTATTGCGAATAATTACATTGCAAGGATAACATCGGAACACAAGGACAGTTGCGCGAAATAGTATGATGTCAGTGTAGCTCAATTAATTGCTGCATCGTAGGATTCCGTATGGTTGGAGTTCAAAACATGCTTGCAGAGACGTTCTTGTGTCAACAGCGTGATGCATTTATATTATTATTTTACAGTAAATTTACAGTAATGCTGAGCGTAGTGACGATATCGCGATGAAGGAATACCACCCCAACAAGTATATGCTATGTGGGAGAAGAGCAGAAATGAGTATATAAAGTGCTTGGTTATCCTGTTAACGATAGAATTCCGGTCAGCAAACGCTATTGTAAACGACTAGATTTGAACGATACCGTTAAAATCATCAATCATTATCAACAACAATGGACAAGGCAAAGGAGACGCTTCACAAAGTCGCCCACCCGACGGGTACCGCTCAGGGTGGCACACAAGGAGGCGCACGCGCGCAAGAAGGCAAACATGATCTCCCTATCCAGAACCAGGGGAAGCCCGGCCTGGAGCGAGATATGAATCCAAAGCCGGCTAAGACTCACATTCCGTCTTCAAACTCCGATTCCGGACTGGCCATCTATCGGCCCGCCGGAAAACTCGCGGGCAAGAGAGCCCTTATCACAGGAGGTGATTCGGGCATCGGTCGCGCAGTTGCGATTCTCTTCGCGATGGAAGGCGCTCGAGTAGCTATAAGTTACCTTCCAGAAGAAGAAGAAGATGCACAGCATACCAAGGCCCAAGTAGAGAAGAACGAGGGGGAAATCCATCTTATCGCCAGTGATCTGACTCAAGCTGAAAACTGCATTTCATTGGTAAATCGTGCCACGACGGTCCTGGGCGGTCTCGATATCTTGGTCAATAATGCAGCGACTAGGAGCGAAAAGGGTGACATTACGGATATCACGGAGTAAGCTGCTCTTGAAATATATCGCTTTTTACACTTACCATGTTGGCTGCTAACCCTAATATAGTGACCAGTGGTCAGCGACATTCCGCACTAATGTCGATCCCCTTTTCCACCTCACCAAGTCCGCCCTACCCCATCTGTCTAAAGGTGCGGTAATTATCAACAGCGCATCAGTGGACGCCTATATCGGAACCCCTAGTCGCGTGGACTACGCGGCTAGCAAAGGGGCCGTTATCGCCTTCACCCGAGCGCTTTCTAACCAGTTGGTGAAGAAGGGGATTCGTGTCAACGCCGTGTCTGCTGGGCCCGTCTGGTCTCCCCTCGTTGCGACAGGAGTTGGCGAGCAAGGCCAAAAGGGACATGGCCTCGGAAACTGGACACCGATGGAGCGACTCGGACAGCCTAGCGAGATTGCGACGAGCTACGTGTTCCTCGCAGGCAGCGAGAGCGCATTTATGAGCGGTCAAACGTGTATGTGGCTCCAGAAGTTTTCTTTATCTATTTTCGGCTTATTTCGGCGATATGGAGGAATAAACCACACCTATATGTGTTGGCAGAAGTCATAGCTAACTCATTCTTCATAGTGCACCCTAACGGAGGTATTGTCGTGAACGGTTGAATGGGAATGGTTGCTTAAGTTCGATTGCAGTACTTTACACGTAGTACGGGGAGGGATCCCTTGTTGCGATGATGGCAATCATTATCACTAACGCTCGTTTGGGATGATACGGGAAACTTTCGCTGTACGGAAGACGACTCGGGAATTAAATACGTATCTGAAAAGAATATATTTAGCATGCTATATCATTTACAATCTCTCCGTAGGCAACACTATCCTTTTCTGCCATCTCGTAGGTCATTATTCGTTATCGTTACACGTAGCCGGTCTTGTCATAGTAGACAAGGCTCGCGAGCGGTGGAAGAAGGCGGTCGCTCACGTAGTTCTTCATCACTCGTCTTCTGCATCCCCTGAAGCCCTTCCTCGCGTCCTTTGACAAACTTCCTCGCGGCCTGCATGAGGTAGTCGGAGATGGGCTCGCAGCCGCAGCTCCCGTGCATCAACAGCTCGTTCTTCAGATTGATCATCTCCGATTCGAGGGAGGCTTTATGCGCAATCAGGTAGTTGTGTTGCTCGCTCATGATGCGTGCCTTTTCCTGAAGTTCGGAATTCGCTAACTTTTGTTTCTTTCGACATTTCGAGGCCGCCATGCGATTCCGCTCTCGCTTGTCAATTCCAGACTCATCGCTAGTGAACTTGTTACTCGATCGCGACGACCGGCGACTATTTACTACCACAGGTTTCGTATTGCCTTTCTTGAAAATATCATCCACGTTATACTTCTCGTTGTCCTTTTCGGATTGTGATGTTTGGATTGCATTGTTGTGGTCTTCGGTAGCGGAGACGATTTGTTGATAGTTGAGGTCTATGGGCATGGTTAAATATCTGGGAAGCGCGGGACCGGCGACATAACCCGTATCTGCAAGGCTGTCCTGCTCGATGCATAGGCTGTCCCCATTGGCTGTTTTCTGATACTCTGACGAGCCGTCTAAGAATTCCATTGGTAGTTGTTGTGGGTGGAAAGACAGTATAGGGGCGCAATCATGAATAGGAGATGAGAAGGTGGATAAATTCTCGCGTAGTTGGGCTGGCGAATCTGTATCCATGGCTAGATCGTATGAGGGGTCCATGGTAATAAGTACCTAAGTTATTGATAATTCCTCGGTATGATGTTAAACTCGATAGGCAGGCAGACGGAAAGGTTAAGAATGCAAAAGATAGATAAAATAACATAAATACGTTGATTTACATATGCAGAAAAGGATCGATCAGAGATTGTCATTTCTTGTCTATTAAATCCAAATATATCTATTGGATACCAATGTTGCAAATGAACAATATTTGACCGTGACCCAGGGTAAGATACGCGGTTTACCCTTCTCAAGGAAGCCATACCGAGATAATCTATGCAAGATGGCGTAACCCATACTTACTCCTACTTACATACAGCTATATTATAAGCTGGTAACCTCTGCGGCTCATCATCCTGGTGTCTGGCTCAATTGATCTATTGGATGGCGAACCTGGCATACTTCACGCTATCCATCCTGGTCTAGTATTGTCCTGATATTGAGGATTCTAACTTCGTGACCGTTGGCCAGCTACGGCTAATACATACTGACCTACTAATGTTTGTCTCCACCACCTAGGTGGGTTAAGTATATCAAATCTGTGTCCGAGCGGTTGTAGTGAAATATATGGAGTCCGCCGTTCGGACCGCACTCCGAAACAAAATTGTCCAATCATATATCATATAGGGCTTGCCCCTTACCCCTTAACTACGCCGTAAGGAATAGACAGAGAAAAAGTACTTACATAGTACAGCCATCTCGCAATCAGCGAGCGAGAGACGTATGATCTTGCATTGCTTGGAAGTGAAATACTGATGTCACTGATCGCTGATTAGGTTTCTGCCGGCTTTAAGCCATCCATGCAATTGGCATAGCCTGTAAACCTATGTTCGCTTACAACAGCCCGGTATATCTGAAAGTTGGACAGCATCGACATTCCTTCGGCTGCAGCGAATTAGACATCTCTATAAGTCAATGTAACGATAGGGTCAATCCTAACCCGGGTCATTTACTCCGTTGAAATAGTACCAAGCGTCCGTTAACGACCATGTCTTGAAAATTCTGGCCCAGTCGTTAGATCTACACTGTGTTCCGCGATGGAAGCGTTTGTACGGGGATTTTGCAGCAGTGTTGTATTAACTAGGGGGGCCACAGATTCTTCATTTCCGAGGTTTGTCAGATCCCACTACCTTTTCCTCGATAGAAATAGGTATCCACGCCTTATAACTATGGGGGTGAGCCCTAAATTTGAAGAAATCAAACTTTCCCGTATTAATCGTATAGGTAGGACCTTTGCATGCGAACTCCCGTGTGGTCCGTAGAAGCCGAAGATGGGTTTGGAATCAAGTTGTCCTCGAGCTTTGAAGCTGAGACGCTACGCTGAATGCGAGAAAGCGCTAGGCCCCTTTCATAGCTACTTGATTCATTGCCCATCGTTTATACGGGGCAGACTCTTGGCTCGAGGCATTTTCCGTGTTCGAGCTTTTTTTCTGGTTGCTGTTTTAGTCCACGATAGTATCTTAGAGTTCAGAGAAGACGAGGCTACCCGGGGGAGCGGTTCTTTTGATCTTGTTACAATGCCGTTTGTGGACGGTGTATCAGAATAGGAACAGTTTATTCCTTACCGTAGATATGAACTTCAATTGTGGCTGGAATTACTTACGGTCACTGGCACGTTTCTAAAAGGAGGAACAAATTTGAAATTCGGTAAATTTCTTTTTATATGGCAATAGCCAACGTTTCTTTCAAAACGGAGAGAAACCAATTTTATGGTAATAACCTGAACTTGTCCAAATTCTGACTGAACAAAATAATCAAAAGAAAAAAAAGAATCAGCTTGTATACCAGTATATTCTAGTGGCATAAAACTTTGCATATATAATAGTTCATCCATATAAAACCTGAGTTTGATATACGGACCTTTCCACTTTACAAATTTTTTTTTTTTCATAAGGGGATCGTGGGCTTGGAGATCCTATTGCAGTTGATAATACAGGATACATAGTCACCTGATGGTCCGTAATTAAATGTCAACGTATACATGCAACGTCATTGTTCGTTATGGTCGTATTTCAGCTGAAGTAGCCAGTACCAACCCCCTGTTCCAGATGTCGGTTGGGTTGTAGCATTGCCTACCAACCCTGGCGGAATACCTGCCGGGGATGTCAAAGTTGCTAGGTTTATGCCAGCTGTCATGTCGTCGGTGACATTGCGGGGTTGCCACACAGCTATCATGTGAAGAGGCACTTAAATTAGCCTATCCAAGGTAACCTCTTACATATCATGTTCATTTCTCTTTCAAGATTCGTCGAGCAGCACGTGTAACGATACACCCTCTTATAGTTGATCTTTTTTTTGTGTAAACATAACATCGAGAATACTAACTACTATCATTACTATATTACTATCTTACGCCCTATCCCTCAATTACAATCGCAAGGAATACAAACTCCTTAGCGAGGTTGAACGAAAGATAAGGAACACTTATATTGAAAGATTTGTACATGCTAATAAGTATCTCGTTTTCATATTCAATCTAGCTAATATGAATGCATTATTACAAGAACCATGAAATACAACTCTGACGAAGCATACTAGCGTTAAAGTACTACGCTATACACACTGATAGGCCTACAGAACGTAACACATTAGTTATTAACCATAGACTCTACGAAGGTAAGGGGTATACATACCTAGGTAGCCAACTTCCTCGTAAGAGGATAGAGGGTCAGGCGTTACCATGTACAACACTCACTCTGTATAGTTGTTTCCATCAATGAAGGGCATAAACCTTTACCTGGCAGGTAGTCCCCCAGTTATCAGCCTCACACGTAGTCAAAATTTCGTATAGAGCATCCCGAGTACTTGTTATATAACTAGGTTTACTTAAAATATTGAAGTCATCACCCGAGTTCTTAATAACAGGTCCCATCATTTCTTACCACTGCTCGCACACCTACGTGTTTTAGCATGTTACCTACTTCCTGTAAACACTATGCAGTAATAATGCTAAACCAATTCTGTGAAGTTGGAAATAACTATATTGAAGCCGTTAAGGTCTTTCCCTTCGTAAACGAGGCTAGAGATTTCGCCGCTGACCTAGAGCGTCTTACAGCCAATAGGCATTTACGAGAGCTCTCCGCGTCCTAAGCTTTGCCAGAGTTGTAGTTCACGCAATGGAGAAAGGTGAAATATAAGGGCTCTCTTATTTGGACTAGGAAGCTTCTCTACTTGCGATACAGAGAAAGGTTGAGCCTCTTTCTCCTAGACGCATATCCCATCGAAGCTCTTCAGGAATTGGTAAAGAGAGGGCCTCTTCCCTGAAAGTTTGGGGGCCCATGGAGCTATTGGAAAGATATTCTAGAGATTATAAATGATCTCCGACTTCAAGACATGGGAAACTAGTACCATTCTTATCCTAACCCCCCCCCCCCCCCCCCCCCCTTTTCCCCGTCGATGGTTGATCAGGTACTAGGTAAGTGAGCTGTAAGGCAAGGAATAAGCGCAATCCTTCGCAAGATAATATACTTATAATTTACAATATACTACACTGGCTAAGCTGGGTTTACATAGGGCTGTCCATATATACCTATAGTATATAGCTACCCAATATGATCTAGGTAATAAAATGATAGATACCTTACCTAGGGAACTTAGCTCTTATAATACCATAAAACTTGACCTTCCTACATAACGATACCTTAGATAAACCACTAGTAAGGTATATGGGATAATTCAGAAGGGAAATTGTGGATGAGCGGTTTGGTATTGGTTTCATAGATAATAAATGTCTTAATATCCCATAGCATAACATTATTACGAAAGGTTAACGTTTGCATCTATATAATCCCCTTAGTCTTAGATAAATGTGCTCGGAGTCCCATTTAAGATGCATAGCTGCTGATACGTCCTATCTCGGAGGGTGTAACAGGTATGAAGCCTAGCATATACGTTAAATAGATCTTAATATAATGATCCAAGTATAGTGACTTGGCAAATCAATCAAACGAGGACCCCAGAAATGATGCAATATCTACAGTCACGATTCTCCGTCCAAAGTTGGAGTTGCGGGGGATTTAGGATGTCGGTTATCGTTCAAGTCAAAGGTAATTTGCTGAACAGACGGCTATCGAGCACGTCAGGCCGGCTGTATATGTCACAATCCCCCACATAGAGCGACATCAACCCGAGCATTGCGAACTTGAGATGCGCCTCAATGGTCACGACATCCCAATGCTATCTTGCATACAGGTCACTTATCCGGTCAAGAATGTTATCCAATCCCCAATCAACCTCGACCTAAGGGATAGCGTCCAGGCATATGGCGTTAGAATGGGTCCGCTTACGCCATTTACTGACCGTCCGGACTCGGCAGATCGCCAATATTTATATAAACTATAACTACCTACATTGAGTGACATTTATAAAAGCTAGTAGTGAATTTTCTATTTTTTTTTTTTTTTTTGAAGCATACTCTGTTGTGCGAACTTGACGATTTATCCTCATATACATCTCATCGCCTGTGTATCATAAATGTCACCATCAGCTACCGAAGCCGTTGCTCCAATTGCTGAGCATATCAAGCAAAAGGTCATTCATGATACGCAGAAGGAGACAAAAGAGAGCCTAAGGGTGGAAAGTTCCCTTGCTGTTGGCGAGACAGGTTTAGAGGACGAACAGCCGAAGCTTGAGACGAACCACAAAGAGCCCCTCAAACTAAGCGGTGCTCTTGACCAATTCAAGCAGTTTGATGTCACACCAGTGATCGGAAGGGAGTTTATAGATGTAGATCTGGTCGAATGGCTACGAGCTCCTAACTCGGATGAGCTCCTGCACGACCTGGCTATTACAAGTATGAGGGAGGAATGTGTCCCTGAATTACTTTAGACTAACAAGTCTATTTCAGTATCTCAACGTGGTGTGGTATTCTTCCGCAAGCAAGACAACATCAACAACGACCTGCAGAAGGAGCTAGTTCAACGGCTCGGTGAGCTATCCGGCAAGCCAGCCACCTCTAAGTTACATATCCACCCCGTAATAAACTCCGGACGCGAGCACGGTGGTAACGACGACGAGATCAGTACCATCTCGTCTCAACAGGCCAAGACGCTATACTCTAGGAAGGACATCTGGGCCGAGAAAAAGCAGACGCAGAAGAATCAATGGCACTCGGATATTACATTTGAGCCTATCCCTAGCGACTACGCGTTACTGAGGCTTACTGAGCTACCCAAGACTGGAGGTGGTATGCATTCAATCTCCCCTTCCCGGTAGATGCGAATAGAGGTAAAAGAAGCTTGAAACTAACCTACTGAGTAGACACCCTATGGGCATCCGGCTACGAGCTTTACGACCGCATCTCCAAGCCACTCCGGGGCTTCCTAGACACGCTAACAGCGTACTACGCACAGCCAGCGTTCAACGAGGCTGCAGAGCGTAACAACTTCAAGGTCTACTCCGCTCCGCGCGGTGCGCCCGAGAACGTGGGTGAAGTCCTAGAAGCCGTGCACCCGGTCGTGCGCACGAATCCCGTCACAGGGTGGAAGAGCGTGTTCGCCGTAGGCCACCACGTCAAGTACATCCACGGGCTATCCGAAGCCGAGTCGCGCGGCTTCTTGGACTGGTTTGTCCAGCTTATCGTCGAGAACCATGACCTCCAGGTCCGCTTCCGCTGGCAGCAGCCCAACGACTTGGCTATCTGGGACAACCGCAGCGTGTACCATGCTGCTACGCCTGATTACCTTAACCAGGGGCTCGGCGAGCGCACGGGTTCCCGCGCGGTGAGCTTGGGTGAGAAACCTTACTTTGACCCGCAGAGCAAGAGCCGAAGGGAGGCTCTGGCTTCTCAAATAGCTGCCGCGGCGGCATAGTGCATCAGCGTCCATTCTTATCTACCCAGTATTAGAGTCATTGGTATAAGTTAGTTAGCGTTGTTTGAATCGGCCGAGAAATAAGCTTGTGTGTAGCTGAGTCTAGTTAAATACCTATTGTGATTGAGATAGTGTGAATACATTCAGGGGCATTAACATATTACTAAATTCCAGCTCGAAGTGGTGGTAGTATGTCCAGAAGAGTTTTGAAAAAAATAAATATAGCTTCCTACCTACATCTAATCATCAGCCAGTTCCCTCTTCATCCTTATAATCGCATCCCTGATATCTAGGGCAGCGACCTCAACAGGCTAGGTCTGGTCAGATATCTGTAAATATCTGGCTTTGTTGAGTCAGGTCAGGCTTTCTCGTAAATGAGGCTTACCTGGCCGTATCGTGGGACTGGCCTCAGGCACTAGATGTTTGCTATAGTAAGACGTAATACTTAATAAACAAACACACTAATACTATTAATATACCTTAAAAACTCGTACCTTATCTGAGATAAAAAAATCCAGCCTGACCTTTATAGATACTGTAGAATTAAGGCCTATGCAGGTCAGGTCAGTCTTTTAATTGACCTGTTGAGGTCGCTGATCTAGGGTATGTGTACAATTGTAGCGCATCGCTACTTCAACGGCGACCCCATATCTCTCTGTGCCCTCGTTATTCCCGTTGACTTGATCGATAATATATTAACTATTATCTGAGCATCCTGCATTATCTACCAGTAGGTACACCTAAAGGACAGCTGCCAGAGCCATACGAAAGTTGAAAACCCCTGACGCTTGTGGACAACGATACTTGCGGGAGACAAAGCTCCACCTTAGCATTGAGAAGATATTATCTTGGGTAATAAGGCGTTGATATCTCTTCATGGAATACCTCTTGGGCTGTTTAAGAGTTATATCTGATCGGGCTTTGACGCTCCCATTGTCACGGCACGTCTCGCTTTACAAAATTTCCATCAACTTTAAGTATTCCTTACTTACCTACCAGACAACCAAGAGACAATATAAGTCACATCATGGTTATGTTGGCGTTTGGTTAGTGGGCGTACGTACAACTTGCTCTTTACCAACTTAGTAGCTTCAGGCTTACAAAGTATAGTATAGATTGTATCCAAGATTCATGCTAAGACAAATACTCCCTGAGCCAATTGCCTTTTCATGTTAAATCACTCTAAATAGTTTTATATAGGTTTGGCCACGATCTTTCTAATACTATTATGGAAACTATGTGAAAGTCAGATAACTTATAATTTCCCTCAGATCTCTACGTCCTTGGTGCTACACAATCTTGCCCTACGCGAGGACAGTACTTCTGACGAACCAGGTAATTTTACAATCAAGGTTGAAACAGCGCCTAGGGTACGAACCGGGGAACCGTTACATTGCATGTGAACGTATGGGGCTACGTCTTAAATTGTCAACAACGGTACCAGGTTAGCACGCTCCACGAGAAAAATGCGTATGCCAGACTTACTATCTCGTCACAAGATCAGTCTACCGTGCTACAATCGCTATTGAATCGCCTAGGCTAGAACCATGGACTTACTGCTTTTGAGTAGAGTCGCATAGTTAGCGACTATAAGAAGAGAATATTGGCATTTCATATAAATGATCTACCTTCAGGGTCCTTCTAGCGTATGCCAGAAATGCCAGAACACCCTGTGAACTCCACTAACGCCTGGCCCTGTCTGAAAGTGTTAGTCCACAGAAGTCTAGGATCGATCTTTTCGGGAAATTCCATCGAAAATACGCACCCGTGCTTGGCGATGATACCCTACGGTCAGGGTTGCAAGATTAGTTAGTTAGTTTTTAGTTTTTTTTTAGTTACTAAACTAAAAACTAAAATACTAAAAACTAAAATACTAAAAACTAAATTAACTAAAAATTAAAAAAAATTTAGTTAGTTTAGTTTTTAGTTTTTAGTTTTTTAATAACTAAATGAAGTTTTTTTTAAAAAATTTATTTTAATAAAAAATAAAATATATAAATAAAATAATAAATATTATAAATTAATATATTAAAAATA